>KN886999.1:0-13815 GCA_000934455.1 Apostichopus parvimensis
TATTACCGTTAACATAATCTTTACTGAATTCAATTCCATCTAATGAAACAAATACAGCCAGCAGAGGACATCACTAAACATTTCTGAGAAATATGAAATTGGCTTTGTTTTGCACTTAATTTGACATGCTATGTGCTATTTTAAACTAAAAAGAGATAAGTAGAAGTAATCAAATGAATCAAAGCATTGAGAAAATATATTTTATTTCATCATGCACAATGTTAGTGTAACAAGGGTGTTCAGGATCCTGTAAAGTAGGAGAGAGCAATAACGTATAGATTCGTCTTTAGGTGTTATACAGCAACAAATTTCTTATTCTAACTCATTCTTATCTCGGTCTCCATTTCGCATATAATCACAGTGGAAAGAAATAATAGAAAAGCAATGGTAAAACTTCTTAAATAAATTACACTTAATCCTAAATCCTTTAGTAAAATGAGCCCAAAACAATGCAAACTAATAACAGAACTGTTCAGACGGTCCCTGAATGAGGAATTCTTAAGTAGAATATAATAAGGGAGTTCCCCTAGTTAATACCGACTGCGCAGAACAACATCAACCGGCGCTCAACTGTACTGTACGTACGTCCATGTTCATCCACAACCTTCAAGTTGAATTGACTTTTATAGCGGTTGCAATAATTTCTGGTTAAACACATAACTTTGCATTCAGGTAGAACACACATGTTATGAATTAACCTCAAAGCACTGGATTATCATACGAATAACTAATGAAAAGGCTGAATTCATAATGAAATATAACCAACAATACAACGTTTTAGTGGATACAAGTGCAGACGATCGTCGCCTCCTGGACTATACTAACATGCACACTTATAACATTAGGTCTGCTAATAGCGACGATTTATTTCTATCCTGATATTTACTACAGTTGAGAGTCATTGACTCTGATTTACCATTAGTTAGGACAGTAACATGTTTTACATTTAATGATTAGTTTATTGTTTGTTAAATTACCATAAATATTCATCAACCTACCTGTAAAGTAAGAGAGAGCGATAACGTATAGATTCGTCAGCTTGAGGTGTTATACAGCAACAAATTTATTATTGTCGCGCGCCCTCTATTAATACTTTATAGTTAATTTGTATAAGGGGGTGATAAATCAACCATGTTAAAAAAGGCTCAATATATAATGATAAGCAGAAGGAAGTATTTCCAAATAAAGTAGGTACAATTATTTTATAAAGGTAAATATAGTTTTCGGTAATGCCAATAAGATTGGTATCTTTGTGATCAACTTCTTAGACTGAGCATTAATCTCCAAAAGCAAAATTATTTATGCATAACTGCATGTATCTGTAACTTTCAGAAATAAGTATGAGAAGGAAACCATCTTGTTTCAAGGTAGTTCTATTGGGTTGTTATATATACTTTTCTTTCTGTGATGATATGGCTACAAATCTACTTTCAATAATTCTCAGAAACATTTTCTTGAAGTATCTCTGTTCTATACAAACGTTCGTAGTGAATGTTCAATAAACTGTTTATGTATCAAGAGACTGTTTATGTCTTGTCTATTACACTTAAATTAAATGAAGGCTATTTTTTTTTATCATCCCTAGCCGTTTCAAATATAAATTTTGACAGGTCATTAGAACGATTTTTTAATAATAAAATGAAATTTTAATTTACTGACCTCACTGTCATTTTTCTCCACAAATGTACAACAAATATGTCTTCTAAATATGTTACAACATATGCCTGAAATACATTAAACTTGTGTCATCTAGTTTGTTAGAAATACGTCCAGACAAGGTAAACAGTTAGAACAAATGCTAAGCATGTCACAAGGACCAATAATACTTTCTGTATTGTTTTTCTCACATCTCTTGAACTAACGGGTCCATCCGATGTTGCAGAAGTCACTGTGCTTTTAACGAAAACTTCTGGTGAAGTCTTTACTTCATCACCAGTAATCAGACTTTCAGTCACATTGCAGTGAACATCTCTCTCTTCGGCGAAGCTTCTGTGACAACTTGATGCTTCATTAAGAAGGCACTGGGAGAAGTAGTGATCAAATTCACAATGTCGTTGTAGGAAACTCTGAATGCAGGAGAGCTTGCAGTTGAGTGAATTCAGGAGAATAACTCCATCTTCTTCTGCAAGGTCACATGGAGATAAATTCATATTTGCATCACCGCTGTTGTTCCGTATATCCAGCAATTTAAAATGATGAAAGCTCTTCCAGTCAGAAACCTCAAAAGAGTTGGTTTTCAATAGATTGTTAGACAGATTGAAAATAGTAAGACTTGGCAGAATGTTACTTAGATTTTGTGTTTTCATTATAAGAAGTCCATTGTAGCTGAAGTCTATCACCTTCAAGGTATGACTACCCAGTCTTTCAATATCCTCTGCAATCAAGAACCTGATGTGATTATGAGACAAGTCAATCCATTCTATTACCAGACTCCCAGAGATATTTGGAGGTTTTGACAATCTGTTATGAGACAGATTCAAACCAATGATGGAACATCTTCTATTAACAGTCACCTGTTCTAATCCCTTATTGCTACAATCCAAGATGGTTCCATTAGACATGTTACACATTGAGCAATTAATGTCACCCGGTTCATTCCAGTAACAATGTGAGTCTGATCCAAATGCGGACAAAAGTCCAGAAAAATTACAAATTAACAAAAAGCAATAGTACAAACAGTTTTTTCTCTTCCGAAGGAACTCCATATTGACTATTCCCCTCAAGAAATATTAATTGATTTGAAATAATTATGAAGGACATCTGCTTCAGTTTGGATAAAACACACACATCCACTGTGATGAAACAGTCACACTTTTAAAAAAAAATAGACTAAGTATTAACTTCTCTGTTCATGTTTCCCTCAACACAACAATAGAAAAGTTTATGAATATTCATGACCATGGCAATGCCAAATCATATAAAGTGATCGAAACTAGCTGTCTTTATTACTTCCATTAAGATTAAGCGTAATTTCAGTTTCGTCTTTTGTTTAGAAGTGGAAGTCTCTTGTCTATAATTTATCATGTATTTACTGAATTGAACCTACACTTTACAATTGTTATAAACGATGGCCATATTTGGGTACCCAACAACTATTAAATATTTACAGACGACATTAAAAATTTCCATTCTTCTTTTCTGTGACTTTCTTTCCAAAGGGATTTAATTGGTGGCAGAGACCAGGACAGGAAGGAGATGCAATGTGTGTGTGTGGGGGGGGGGGGGGGGGGCATTGAGGGGGTCAAAAGAATCATATCCTCCGAATTTCTTATTTCAAATGATTAACCAAAAGAATTTTGTGCTCATTTTATAAAAGCATCAATTATCATCTCACAGCATCAATTTCAATAAAGAACTAGGATCATTATTTTATCATTTGTCAAATTTAAAGCTAACATAGAAATCAGGAATATGTTTAAGAAAATTCTGAAACATTGTTCGCATACTATGTAAAGCAATGCTTTATATAATCACTGACAGATCTCTTAAACAATTGAAAATGAAATATAAAAATTAGTAAAAAAATTAGTAAGATTTGGTAGAAAGTTACTTAGTTCTTGTGTTTGCATTTTAACAAGTCCATTGTAACTTGAGTCTAGCACCTTCAAGCTGTGACTACTCAATCGCACTAAATACTAGACTAAGTATTAACTTCTCTCTTCATGTTTCCCTCAAAAATTGAAGAAACAATACAGTAAATGCATATTCATGAGCATGTCAACTCTTTTCAAGTGAATGATACTAGCTGCTGTTATTAATTCCATTTAGAAGCTTACCTTCAATTTTGATAATGCTCATGATTGGTTTTAATTTTGGAATGAAATTATGACTTTTTTCGATTCTTTCCAAAATCATTTACCCGGACTGTGTTTGCCTGTTGATTGTATACCATGCATTATGTGATAATAATTCGTCCTGATTGTTAAACGAAAACGTCTATCATAAAAAATTTAGTGAAAAATGTTTAATTAGAGTTCATACCTTTTTGAGATTGAGAGCTAGATAGAGCCCCACTTTAAATTTGATAGAAAACCATCCATGGGATTTTGGGAGCCCACAGTTAGCATCCTGTGCGAAATATACATATCATATACATAGCCAAGTATAGGGGAGGGGAGAGGAGTGGAGCAGGTGCTGGGGGGGGGGTAACTTTTCTTGTATTAACTTGCAACAAATTGCTCCCTGCATTTTCTATCATGAGGGCTCTAACGGGCCAAAGTACATATATCGTAAGGGAGTGTCTGGGACAGAGGGGTGAAGGAGGTCCCCTACATCCATTGGATATGATACTAAATGGTTGTTCACATGCACCAACAAGACAAGGTGAATTACCAGATGGAGGGAAAATATCAATATTGCACCACCGACCCCCTTCCCCCACCCCCTACCCCTAATTGCATAGTTATTGCCTTCTACAAAGAAGCTTGACAAAACTTGCAACACATACACACACATTTTGACACAGGCAGCTGATGGTCTAATAAATTTAATATCGCATCAAAATACAAAATATTTAAATGAAAATCTCTAATGATATTGAACACACGTTTTCAAGTAAGGCTGGAAATAGCATCTTCCCGAGCCTTCTTAAACTTCTAAAAATAACAAACGATAAAACCTTATCACATTACGGAATAAACTTATGACTGATACTCTCATTTTACATGAGATTGGACAGGTACAATTACTCTTTTACATTGTTTTTTCGCTTTGCTTTGCTTTTTGCTTGAAATGAAAGCGTTACAGGGTGGTCAGGATCCTGTAAAATATGAGAGAGCGATCATGTATAGATTCGTCATTAGGGGTTATACAGCAACAAATTCTTATCTCAGTCTCCATTTCGCATATAATCACAGTGGAAATAAATAATAGAAAAACAATGGTAAAACATCTTAAATAAATAACACTTTACCCTAAATCCGTTAGTAAAATGAGCCCAAAACAATACAAACTGTTCTTTTCAGACGGTCCCTGAATGAGGAATTCCTAAGTAGACAATAATAAGGGTGTTCCCCTAGTTAATACCGACTGCGCACGTGCAAAACAACAACAACCGGCGCAAAACAACAGCTGCGCAGAACAACAGCAACCGTCGCTCAACCGTACGTACGTACGTATGGAAAGCCATTTTAACATTTAATCAGGAAGTTTAGATATCTTAAATTGTTTCTTATTTTAGATATCTAAAATTCTATTTCAGATATCTAAAATTAAGTTCGAGATATCTTTAATTTAATTCGAGATATCTGAAATTTTATTTCAGATATCGGAAATTGAATTCGAGATATCTAAAATAGATTTCGAGATATCTGAAATTCTAATTCAGATATCTGAAATTGAATTCGAGATATCTGAAATTGAATTCAAGATATCTGCAATTCTAATTCGAGATATCTGAAATTGAATTCGAGATATCTGCAATTGGTATAAATTTATGACTGATAATCTCATTTTACATGAGATTGGACAGGTACAATTACTCTTTTACATTGTTTTTTCGCTTTGCTTTGCTTTTTGCTTTTTGCTTTCGGTTAACGACTTCCCCTGAAATGTGATGACCGTTATTCTGTCTAATGTGACAATAAAAAAATATGATTTCTAGCATGATGGTCAAAAAGAGGTAGAAATCATCTGCCGGGCAAAACAGATGGCACCAATGTTTACCTTCACAAGGCTTTGTAGTGTCTCTACAAATGGTGGTACAAACATGGAAGTAAACATTGTAACTTAATTAAATTAAAGCCATACCGATACCCACTGAGTATGAAGTGTAAATTCATGTTTGGTTAAAGGGTATGTGTATGTCAAACTTCTCTGTTCAGTGCAAAAATAAATGAATAAATAATGAATGCATTCTTAAAAGAAATAGCCAATCTTGCTGTTTGCCTATTCCAGGTTTTTGCTTTGATACACCTCTATTTTACCAGTTCAATTATATCAAATAGTATAAATGTATTCAATGAAATAATATCAAACAGAAAGAGCTGCAATTTGAAAGAGAATGTTTCCATACCATTTTGGGGTAAAAAAGAAAGAAAAGGAAAGGCCTAGTTTTGGAATATGCTAGCTATCAAATTTTGAAATTTTACACTCTGTAGCAACTAGGTTTGCTACAGGGAGTAGCATGGACACTTCGAAGTTCAGACACCTAAGCCTTAAATCACCCCAAAACTATATCTTCTGGTATAAATCACCTGAAAATATACTTGATATGGTGGGAGAAGTGTGTTATATTAAGATACACCGCCAAACTTTCTTTCCTGCAAACTGTTTTCACGTTGTAAAAAAGAAGATTCTTCGTGATTGTGGAACTGGTATTTCTTTGCTAGAGTATTGCGAAGTTCGGACACTCGTTCCCACAGTGTTGCGCTGGTGATAAAATTGGTGGCGCAGTTGCTCTTTCAGTAATTATAACAGACTTCATATATCTCCATCATTTTATTGACAAATATGTAAGTACTTACTTGCACATGGGTCATTTTGGAGAGAAAATAACTGTAGCTTTGTACTTTTTGGTGAAATTTGGCTCTTCCTGTAGGTTGTCATGGTGAAATCGTGTATTTCTTAGGGGTGTCCGAACTTCGCAGTGTTCCGAACTTCGCAATACTGACTATAGTGGTGGGGGGAAGGTAAGGGATGGACTTATATCTATATATTTGGACTCTTTTGTATAAAAAATTCCCAAATATTTATATCCCATCTGCAAGTTGCATCACTCTTGGTAAACTGTTGAACTTCACAATCAATTTTTCTTTTTCAACGATAAAGTTAAAATTGTTGGGAAATACAATTTTAAAGAATGTGGCAATGTCTATGTCATTTAAAGCAGTAGTTTTCATCGTACGATACTTCTCATCCTAACATTTTCACTTAAAGAATAACTCCTCTAGTTTTTGCTGTGTATCAGCTGGTCCCTTGACTGTCGTTCCCTTCGTCCTGGAATCGTTGAAAATTTCATGATCGTTACCTCCCTGAAAGCAATGAAAAAGACAGTAGCTGTAATTTATCAAAATTAACAGAACTATCATTTTACAGATTTACACTGCAACAAGCATACACCAATGTTAAACACAGACTTTTCTCATAAATCATTTGGTTTTCACCCACTAATGTGGACATTTACTGCAGTTGCTGCAAACAGTCCACTTTGAACATGAGAATGTCCCTTTTACTTAAAACTTTTGGAATTTAATTCAAGTGTTGAAAAGAAGAGTGCATTAATTACCAAGACTTGTCCTCCAACCGATGCAGACAAAATATTATTACAAGCTGTGATTGGTCATTTTGGTGTCTGTTACCATGGCAACCATTCAACACATGATAGAAGCTTATTAACACAGTGTTGTTTGGTCAGTGATACATTCCATTTATTTGTCTTCCGAGATCACTAGCAATTCTACTATTTTTTATTTTTGATCAAGGTCGTGTAAATAGATTTTCTGACAGAAACATGTACAAACCTATACTGTTAATGGATAAATTGTCTTGCGCACAGAGCAGTTACTTATTCCTGTGCACTAGGAAGGTTTACTCATCAATACCTGATCCCATCATAACATGGGTGAGCATCCAAGTCCACATATACAATCACTGGGGACACCAGCTATGCATTTAACCTCTCATCGCTTACTACGTTACAAGAACCTAGCCACCAACTAGCGGCTGGGTATGAATGACCTCTATTGAAAGTAAGTCAAAATCATTAAGCCTAATGACTTCCAATTAGTCCCATGATGAAACCACCTAATGTTCTCCTAAGTTATCCACACCACTCTTTTCCAACTTGAACTCTATGTCCCAGCCACTTAGCTTAATCTAAACAAGTACATGTTTCATAGTCCATCCACACCCACTTCTTTAACAATTTATTATACTTTATTCAACTGGTATAAGCAACCTCCAAACTCCCTGATTGGTCAATGCAAGTTACATCACTAAAACTGTTTCGACTATGCAGGTAACTCTTGCATTTGTCATAAAATGCTGACAATAGTTATGTTCTGCGTACAAATCCTGCTCTCCATAGTTGTTGACAATTGAAAATTCGTAATCATGGACGTTAAATATGAATGTAAGAGACTGACTTCGGTCAGCTTGCGGCTTTGATAAGCCAATGAGGCTTCTTCGCGAGTTCCTGCTTGCAGGAGGATCTAAAATACATACATACATACATACATATCCACAATTACATACCAATTTTGAGCATTTTGCCTTGCTTATACAATATAAATTATTTCCTGTGCGACGCTGAAAAGATCGTTTGTACTGGTAGGAGAGGTGTCTGTAGTACGTGCCGAGAATGGAATTTCATAAACGGACTCAGATATCTACATTATGACAGAAAAATAAATGAAGGGTGACAAATACCTTCCACGTCTTGTCGCCAAAAAAGTAGATTTCTTTAAAGTCCTTCTCAACAAATTGTAAGCAGTACGTTTTATCCCAACCAGCTGGAAAGATATCCACGCTAATCTGGCCACCTGATAAAAGTGAACAAACAAAACGTGATATTATATTTTTAATTTTCAATATTCATGAATGATTGTTAAATATGAATGAGCAACAATTTTATGTGAATTAGGAAGGAAAAAAAGAAGTAGATTGTAACTGTCATTAACAAGGAGATCAATGAGGGAAAGGAATCAGTTTGTTGCAGCTTGTAGTTTTATTGCAGGGGGTGGGGGGGTACTCACTGGAAACTACAGCTTTTGGCACAGGGACAATCAGGTGGTCCAGGGGCAAATCAAATATGGAATGAATTCTTTCTCATTTTCATAACATAATCAATTTAACTGAAGACTTTTAAGAAGGGGGGAGGTGGGGTGGGAGCAGGTGACATAACTGTCCAAGTGCTCAGTATGCTTCACTCGGCATATACCTGATTAATCAATATGCAGGGTTGTACAATAGGGTGCACAAGCCTAATGACCTTAGGGGTCAATATGTCCCGCCCATATCTGGTCCACACGCTGTCTATTAAGAACCCAGAAGCACCATCTAGTTTTAATCTATTCATAGATGACTGAAGTGGTTTCAAACTTCTTCATATTCGAATGCAATATTTTAAATTTAAAAAAAAATCTGACCACCAGATCAGGTATTAGATAACCATTGCACCCGACATCACTTCTCTTACAGTGGTCACAAAAATCCAGGAGTCTTGAAATATGGCTCATTCCATTATTACGGAGGTGTTCTTCATTTTGTGACACTTTCGGCATCCTAACTACTCCGTGAATTAGTAAGATATTTTCTGCTGACTATTCATAGGCAATACAGGAACGTACGTCTTCTGTCGCTGTGAAAGGCAGAGAACTATTTAAGAGGAAGAAAAAGGCAAGGGAAGAAAATGGGAAGTTTTCTCACCAATTGAAAATTGTAATCCACTATCTGCAAACTGCTTCTCAAAGGCTTCTACCATTTTCTCCCTGATTTTCTCTTTCTAAAAGGGAAAATTTTTCAAGAAAAGGTTAAAAAAAAGTGAGATGAGATTAAGAAAGAATAACAGAACCTCTGTCTAAGTTTGTTGGAAGAGGATGCAGATATCTGATCACCAATTATTAAGCAGAGGCTTTGTTAAATACAGTGAGTTTCTACCTTGAAGTACTCTCTCCTCATTCATGAAGTAGTGGATCAAACAATTGTTAGAATAAGAAAAGTAGCCTTTTTTATCATTTAAAGCTAGGGACCCATCATCTGACAATATGCAAATCCTCTTTGTTATCTACAGATTAAATTGGTCTCAACAGGCAGGATAGCTCGTGAACAATTCTTAAGTGATACATTTAATATGAGAATATTTAGAGTACCAACATATATTGCAGGTGTTGAACATTGCTAAGTTTCCAATGATCGGCAAACTTCTTGTTTTTTTCCCTTTTCTTGACTTCCTCAAATGACCATTGACCTGCACAGAAAACTTGTACCACTAAACTTTGATCTACATACGATGTATGACCTTCAGCCAACTTTTGCTATAGGGAATTATTGTGTTAACCAAGTTTTCATATTTAGACCTCTGTTGACCTCACATGGCCCTTTGACCTACACAAAAAAAGACAGGTGTCTTACACCATGGAGCTACAACCACGGAGGTTGATGAATTTCAATGCAATTTTATCTTGGGAGTTATAATGTTTACAATGTTTTTGAACTTTGAACTCTTTTGAACTTAAATGACATTTGACATCAGAAAACAAAATTTTTTTTTAACTCAGGTGGACCTGAATACAAAGTATAAACTTTATTCAACCTTCACTTTTGTAGTTACCATGCTTTCATTTTAGATTTTGACCTCTATTGAGCTGAAATTATCCTTTGACCTCCAGAGATCATACAGATTCTTTACTTCACTCACTTTCACTTGTATACTTCATGTTCCTAAAATAACGTGTTTGTTAAATATTATGTGCAAAAAAAAAAAAAAACTTAAAAAGTTGAAACTGAAACTGAGTTTGCTACAGCCTGCTACTTCAAATCAAAAAGGACTTTAGTGCAACAACAAATTAATGGTTTACATCAGAGAAAAACTATTAAAGTTGAACATATTCACTGGCCCAGGATACTCAGTCTCCCACTCCCCAAAAACACAACAAACCTTCAACAGTGGTAGGTATTAAATATGTTTATGTAGTCAGGTAGCCATCTTGTGATCAAATCGTTTATTCAACACATTAATACAATTAACATATAGAGGGCGGTATGTCAGAATAGAAACTACATACAAGTATTCTGAATACATGACAGTAGGGAGGGGTTTCACTTACACCATCCAGTTCAGCAAACTGTAGTCTCTCAGCTTGTGTACAACTCCTTCCAACGGGGCAAACGTTGAGCATACCCTTGCGAAATTCTATGAAAACACCCCTGCAAAGAGAAGGTCAAATAACAATGATTTGATTATGGTAAATTTTATCCAGACATTTAGAATAAAGTCTCAGAATAACTGTATATTTTCATAAACATGTGAGATAAAAGTGTGAGATTACAGGAATTGGGCTCCTAATAATGTTGGGTAGATGGTATTGATTACAGATCTTGCCCCTAGGGGTTGATTTACATGTTCCCCTACGAACTGCCCTTCTTGAGATATCGTGTTTACAAGGTTTTCAAATTTGACCTCTGGTGACCCAAAAAGACCTTTGACCTCCACCAAAACAATAGGCTTGTTGTACTCAATGTGGTACTTCTACATTTCAAATATGAAATTGGTCGGACCTTCCCTTATTGAGATATCGTGTTTACAAGGTTTTCACAATTTGACCCCTGGTGACCCTAAATGATCTTTGACCTCCACCAAATATAATAGGCTACTTGTGCTCAATGTGGAACTTCTACACACTAAATATGAAATTGGTCTGACCTCCCTTCTTGAGATATCGTGTTTACAAGCTGGGCGCCACAAACGCACTCACACACACACACACAGCCACACATACGCCATCATGAATGCATTGGTTACGATTATCATCGAAACCAAAAACAAAAGAACCCTAAATCTTCAATATCATAAAACTATCCTGCATTAGTGTTGCTATGCTACATGGAAAAACATTTTTTAGTAAAACTCTACCCTCCCCCCCTGGCCTCTAGCCTAAAAGCTGGAAAAATCAAATTTCTGATCTTGATAAAAATGTAGTGACGTCGGAGGAACGAGATGAGGTAGGTAACCCTCACCTCTGAAGTAAATCACCGATTGATTAATATCCCCCTTACCGACTCAACAAGTTACTCCATTAGAATAAGATCCAAATGAAGGCTTGTTAAAAAGGGGTTTTTGCTATTTCATAGAATGGTAGAGAGATGCCATGCATGATAACTTGTTAACTTGTGATCTCTTAATGCCATCCCTACCAACTGATACACTACTGTTGGCTTAAATCACCTAGATAGGTCCACAATTGCATTATCACATGTTCGAAACCAGAATGCAAAAATGCATTGTGGTTTCGATGATGTAACATGAGCAGTTTTCTTCATGAATCTGATGTAATGTATAGCAAATTGATCTAAAGAGAGAATTACAAGTGAAGATAAGAACTTTTCAAAAATAGCTCCATCGACATGCTGAACAGTTGAGAATGTGCTTGTCAAAAAGAGATTTCTTAACTTTTCCTTTATAATTGAGTAAACACCTCCTAGGGAAACCTAGTTGAATATCTCCATGGTAGTTATAAGGGACTTATAAGGTGCTTAACAGAATACAAAAATATTAAACATATACCATGTCATAACATGACTGAAGGTTCTGCCTTGCGACACTCGATATCACTGCAGGCCAATTGAGGCTTGCCAACTGTAGGTACATTGCATGGCCAACCCTGACCTAAAGGTTATCAACCTTACCTGGTGGTCACTAGACAAGTGCAGACTAAAAAGTAAATGCCTTGACTACCATGAACACACCTTCACTCTGTTATCTTCACAAAACACAGGAAATGGAATTTCCTGAATATCTATAGATTAATCACAGCAAGTAACAATTGTGTGACCTACAATCACAAAAAGGGTTGCTGGATGTCAGAACTGATACTAACTACTGATCTTGACGATGTCTTATCTGTATTGCATGTGGCCTGGTCATCAAGCCAGCTGAATTCACAGATATTTACCAAGACCAGACGCAAAAACTTCCTCTTGACCAGACAGGAAGCAAAGATATTGAGAATTTCTACCTCATGACCATTAAAAAGTTGAATGCCTTGATTTCCTTCCAACTACAGTAATTAGCATCTGATCTGAACTTCTCCATAGTTGTATGGAACTTTTATTTATTCTGATTCTTTGACTGACGATTTTCCAACCAACTCATCACGTGTTTATGGTCTCAGTGCCTACTGGCAGAAACAGGCTAGTGTGCCCATTTCTTTCGGAGAAGATCCACCGACATTTAACCAGTAAATAGACCAAATTTTGAGGCCTGAAGTAACAGTACTTCCAAGCCATCTTTTTCATAAGAATTGTGTATACTATGTTACTCCTTTTTATAAATATTTTATATTTATACTGGATTGAATAAATGAAATGAAAATGAAATGTAAGAACTGAGAAAATATTAAAAGAACATTCCCTGAAAGGCTCCTAAAAGATAAAACAAACTGAATAAATTATCCTATTGTCTTTGTTACTAAACAAATCATATCAACTCACTATACCAGTAATGTTTCATTTAAAATATTTTTCAATTTGCTTTTTTGCTTTTGACATCTGAGTGGGGATGAAATCTTGAGACAGAAATAAAGTTCATCAATGACTTGTTTGTTAACTTTCACTTCACTGGAAAAGCTAGGAGTGTGTCTTAGTTGATTAACGGTAATCTCGTTATGAGTGATACTCATTAGGGTTGATAAAATCTTATCAAACAAAGGAAACTGCTTTATACAATTTCATTTTCAGCTAAAAACTGCTGATTCTTTTCAATGTGACAATTTCTGGACTTTCTAGCATATTTCTGGGCAGTTCTCCCGAGTCCAAGAATGGAAAATGAATAGTTAAACGATGAAGGTTAGAATATAAAGTTATATCATACCTCTTAACTGGTAGTCTCAATTCAGACAAATACTTGAGGGCAAAGTTAATAAAATCCTGGAGTTTATCTTCTCCCATATGCTTTGCTATACTCTGTGAAACAACATAAATTATTGATATTAATTAGATTGTTAAAATGGATATAAGGAGAAAATCATACCTCTTAACTGGTAGTCTCAATTCAGACAAATACTTGAGAGCAAAGTTAATAAAATCCTGGAGTTTCTCTTCTCCCATATGCTTTGCTATACTCTGTAAAAGGACATAAATTATTGATATTTATTAGAT
>KN886999.1:13865-36906 GCA_000934455.1 Apostichopus parvimensis
CCTAAATCTTCAATATCATAAAACTATCCTGCATTAGTGTTGCTATGCTACATGGAAAAACATTTTTTAGTAAAACTCTACCCTCCCCCCCTGGCCTCTAGCCTAAAAGCTGGAAAAATCAAATTTCTGATCTTGATAAAAATGTAGTGACGTCGGAGGAACGAGATGAGGTAGGTAACCCTCACCTCTGAAGTAAATCACCGATTGATTAATATCCCCCTTACCGACTCAACAAGTTACTCCATTAGAATAAGATCCAAATGAAGGCTTGTTAAAAAGGGGTTTTTGCTATTTCATAGAATGGTAGAGAGATGCCATGCATGATAACTTGTTAACTTGTGATCTCTTAATGCCAACCCTACCAACTGATACACAACTGTTGGCTTAAATCACCTAGATAGGTCCACAATTGCATTATCACATGTTCGAAACCAGAATGCAAAAATGCATTGTGGTTTCGATGATGTAACATGAGCAGTTTTCTTCATGAATCTGATGTAACGTATAGCAAATTGATCTAAAGAGAGAATTACAAGTGAAGATAAGAACTTTTCAAAGATAGCTCCATCTACATGCTGAACAGTTGAGAAAGGACTTGTCAAAAAGATATTTCTTAATTTTTCTTTCTTTTATAATTGAGTAAACACCTCCTAGGGATGCGTGAAAACCTAGAGGAACATCTCCATGGTAGTTATAAGGGACTTATAAGGTGCTTAACAGAATACAAAATATTAAACATATTCCATGTCATTATATGACCGAAGGTTCTGCAGTGCGACACTTGTTATCACTGCAGGCCAATTGAGGCTTGCCAACTGTAGGTACGTTGCATGGCCAACCCTGACCTTAAGGTTATCGACCTTACCTGGTGGTCACTAGACAAGTGTAGAATAAAAAGTAAATGCCTTGACTACCATGAACACACCTTCACTCTCTTATCTTCATGAAACACAGGAAATGGAATTTCCTTAACATCTATAGATTAATTGCAGCAAAGTGACAATTGTGTGACCTACAATCACGGAAAGGGTCGCTGGATGTCACAACTGATACTAACTACTGATCTTGACAATGTTTATCTGTATTGCATGTGGCCTGGTCATCAAGCCTGACTGGATTTCACAGATATTTACCACGACCAGACGCAATAATTTCCTCTTGACCAGACAGGAAGCAAAGATATTGAGAATTTCTACCTCATGACCATTAAAAAGTTGAATGCCTTGATTTCCTTCCAACCATAGTAATTAGCACCTGATCTGAACTTCTCAATGGTTGCATGCAACTTTTATTTATTCCGACTCTTTGACTGATGATTGTCTAACCGACTCATCATGTGTTTATGTTATCAGTGCCTATGAGTAGAAACATGCCTGTGTCCATTTTTTTCGAAGAAGATCCACCAACATTTAGCCAGTAAATAGCCCGAATTTCGAGGCCTGAAAGTAACAGTACTTCCAAGCCATCTTTTTCATAAGAATTGTGTATACTATGTTCAGAAAGAGAATATTGAAAGGACATTCTCTGAAAGGATTCTAAAAGATATAACAAATTGGATGAATTTTCCAATTGTCTTTGATACTAAACTTAAATAATCATATCAACTCACTAGACCACATACAAATTTTTTAACATTTGCTTTTTTGCTTTTGACATCTGAGCAGGGGTGAACTCTTGAGACAGAATTCAAATTGATCAATCACTCCTTTGTTAACTTTCGTTAACTTCGCTGGAAAAACTAGTAGTGTGTCTTAGTTGATTAACGGTAATCTCGTTATGAGTGATGCTCATTAGGGTTGAAAATCTTATCAAACAAAGAAAACTGCTTTATACAATTTTGTTTTCAGCTAAAAACTGCTGATCCTTTTCAAAGTAACCATTACTGGACTTTCTAGCATATTTGGGGGCAGTTACGAGTCCAAAAATGAAAAATGAATAGTTAAACGAAGAAGGAGAGAATATAAAGTTATATCATACCTCTTTACTGGTAGTCTCAATTCAGACAAATATTTGAGAGCAAAGTTAATAAAATCCTGGAGTTTCTCTTCTCCCATATGCTTTGCTATACTCTGTAAAAGGACATAAATTATTGATATTTATTAGATTGTCAAAATGGATTTAAGGAGAAAATGTTTATGAAATAGTGTTTAATAAAATAATAACATACATTAACAATGATGTAAAATAAGAAAGAGTCTGATATGACTAACAATCGACAAAGACATGACAAAAAAATCATAAGGTTAGAAAAAGTTTGGTTAGTGTCAGGAAAGGAGTTCGACCAACTTGGTTAAAACCACCCAGGAAATACATTTTAAGTTTCAAGCCAGCTTTTCTTCTAGGAAGGGGAAGAGGAGAGAAGTAAGTTGGCTGCAAACATCAAATTATCAGCATTAAGTTCCATGCTTAAAGAGAAGTTGATTAAAAGCACTCCACAAAATATCACATTACAGTGTGCTTTACTAATACAAGAACAGTATTCTAGAGTACAGTGTGAAACAAAGTTGCCAGGTGCAATGTTTGGATGAAACACAAATAATTGTAACTCCAAGGTCAAACACAAGACCTACTGTATAAACAGTATCAAATTAACAATTTGTGCCAATATAATTTAACCTTGCAATACAGACAGTTTATCTGAGAGAAGTTTGTTACCATTTCATGAAATAATTTTCCATCTTTGTATGCAATTACTCCATTCTCTGAGAAGATGTAGGAATATTTTTCCAGAGCATAGTCTCCTCCCATCTGTTCCAAGATCTTGCAGTGGTCCGATCCACCAACTAATCCCACAGTCACCTTATCTGACAACTTCGCTAAAAATTCTTCCATCTCAGGTTTGATTTTCTGCAGATGAAGAAAAAGGATGATGTGAGATTAATCCATTCTGTTATACAAATGTGCTGGGTACACAAATTTTGATTTTTATTTGTAAGAAGCTGTAGGCATACATAAATGTACTACTTATGAATGATAATTAGTTACATAACACTGTGCATACAGATCATATGCATTCTGGGCACCAGAGTACTAGGATACACTTTGTAGTCGCAGTATGAGTGTTATGAACAATTTCTACAAGTAACAATTATTCAACTGAATATCTATTTTATCTCTTTAGGAACAATGCTACATCTACTGTATTTCTTTGCCCACCAAAGCAGATACAGCAGACTGTCACAAACTTTGTGTTAAGGCAGCTCAATTAGCTTTCCTGTGAAGGTTGTCTCAAGTATAAATGCCAGGCCTGATAAGGGGAGATTGGGGCAGGAGTTGGGTAGGGCTACAACCTGGGACTAGGGATCAATTAGGAGGCACAGGAACATGCAGAGGGGAACTGTGATAACATGGGATAGTGTATGCTTGTTTTTATAATATGCTAAGGCAAAATTAAGATTGCAAGAGAAAAACAAGGGGGGGGGGGTTGTGATATGATTGTCTCAAGGGTCTGACCTTTCTCTCTATACATATTACCTTCAGTTATGCAAATCATGTTCAAACTAAGTTAAAGTAGCTTAAAACTACCACTTTAAGTAGTTTCTCTGGCTGAGAGATCAATATTTCTCATTGTCTGGGAATATACTGGCGGGTCAGAACCTTCATGAAAGTATTTATTGACCCTTAAGAAATTCTATACAAGTCTGACACTATGAGTAAATTAAAAGGTTCCAAACCATTTAAAAAACTTCTTCTATATTTTCCTATGTTAATAAGTCTATAATATTTTCCAATTCAAACGTACCCAATAATTTCAGTAATGTACGTTTACATATTGAAGCAAATCAAAATCCTGTATGTTGGCTAAGAACAAACTATAAACCACAACTCACAATTTCTTTGTAAAGTTCAGGGTTTGTATGAATATTTATATTTCACAGTCACACCTTTGCCGCTCCTCCCCATAATTCCAGCTGATTGGTTAATACCTTAACACAATGCTAGTCAAGATTGCCAAAGGTCACAGTTCCTAGATACAGCACTTACTGTTTGTGGATACATGGTATACCTATAGCGTACTGTGTACAGCTTATGCAGAATATACCTGTATTTCTCTATACTACATTCATATGACCTTTGGATTGGAAGATAAAGGTTCTAGTTCCCCAGTCTGATGCAACAAGCAACTTGACTTGCAGAAGACTTTTATCAAATGCATCAAACCCCGAAACCATAGACTGGATGAAAAAATTCTTAGATCCAGTTCAATTGATAACCTTGGTTGAATTTGTCTTAGATACAATGCTAGATATATAGTGTACCATAAATTTAATTTGAAAATTGCAAGTTATCATTCAAACTTAACAGAGTGGAATAAATCCCCCCCCCCCTGACTTAATGTTTCTTATATGTACATTTTAATGTTATAATGGATATGGCATTAAAGTTTCAAAAACTTGACACAATTAAGTTTAAGTTACTGAAACTTTTGTCATAGGCCTAGATATGTATTATATACATGTCATGATATTCCTACATTAATAACAGTCTCAGTGTTCTCAAGCTATGGCTGCAATATTCTTCTATGAAATCTGCAATCCACTTGTGTATGTACAGTAAATCCTCAGAAAACTTTAAGTTTGTTGTTGGACTTACTGTTCTTGGGGAACATAACCCAAAACTTTACCAATAATATTGAAGGCCATTCATAGATATCCAAATTACACTCCTGTATCTGCCCCAATGCAATAGAAGTATTTAAATACTAAAGGCTACTGCAACCTCTGGAAGTCTAAAACATTTTTTTTGGTGTGAAACGAATGAAGCTGTAAGAAAATTGGTAAGTCTTGAAAGTTAAAAATCAACAACTTTTTTGATGGAAGTTAAAATAGGCCTAGCCCCTTTACTAGACTTGGTTACCTAACTGCATGAACTAAATCCTAATACGAAGTATATCATTTACTATCTTTGTCCCTAAATATGTGTATAATGCATAAAACTGAAAACATTTTCGAAAATTAATATAAGAAATTAAGAGAGGAACTGAACGTCAAACAAAAGGCTTGGTGTGTAGTTTGCTTCGTGGGCCGAGCAAAATAAAATTCATTCACCAACCAGTCGAGATTCCGTCAAAGTCCCGTCGACGTCAAAAAGACAGAGTGTAGATTCTTTGGTTGCCATGTTGCTCCTTTACAATAATGTACTACTGGAATTGAATAATCGAAAACACCAAGATTGGGATAGTGAAAGAACTTCCAAGTTCAAGACCAGATAAACTTGTGCCAACAGTTCTTAATGCACTGTACTGAATACCTGGCTAGTACTTGCTCTATGGACACGTACATGGCAAGCATGACACGTAATGTCAACAAGGCGTCCCATGACGTCATGTTATTACGCAATACACTAGACTAGATAAATATTTACTACTATCGTACTAAGCTAGGTCTTGAGCTGTCTGCGCTGTTTCAAGATATGGCGGACGCACTTGTAGACGAACTCCAGCGACTGTTTAGACACAATGCTCTATTGTCTGGAGCCGCTGTCTTACTTTTCCTCTTCAGTTTATTTTTTTATAGGTAAAGTTAGGTACCGAATATATATATGCAGGGTTTATGATGGTTTTATCACCTAAACTTAGTAGCCATGATGTTTAGCCTAAACTGTTGCCAATACTACAGTTATACGTAACTTAAAGTAACCAAGGCCTAGCCTAAGTCAGAGTTTTATGGGTATTCTCTGTGGTTTAACACCAGCCAGTATTGTATTGGAACCGGCTTTAATGTTCACAGCCTACATAAGTTAGTGTTTCAAACTGGTGGTGACTTTTTTTCAATCCACAGGCGTCAATTACGTTTGCTTGCTTTACTTTATTATTTTTTGTTAGGGACAAGGTAAGTGTCTTATTATTACTTATTACTATTAGCCTAACCAACGTTACAACAGCATAGCTGATTTTTTTACTTTTAGTTTGACTCAATTATTATTAGATTAGTCTCACTAGAGAGCACTATGGCCACCTCTATAACAATCAGTCCTGTTTAAGATGACAATCAGTTGTTCAATAATAACAAACATGGCAAGCTTACCAGTCAAAACGTCCCCGTACCAAAACGTCCCCGTACCAAAACGTCCCCGTACCAAAACGTCCCCGTAAGTCAAAACGTTCCCGTAAGTCAAACGTCCCCGTCTATCACATACATTCACAGTTGTGAATATATATTAATTTTAAGTTATCATTTGGCTAAGTTATCGGCATGCAAGTTGGATTACAGGCGCTAAATAAATCATGAAGGACTATATTGTTTAATTATATTAGGTATGAAAAAGGTATATGCTATATATTTTTCAGTGAATTAAGGAAAACAAAAAATATTATACAAGAGGAATTAAAAAAGAATTTGGATGCGTAAACTATACAATATATATGTCTATATCATATTTTAAATTGAGTGAAATCACTTATCGTTTAATTTTTACGAAGTAAAATCTTTTTTATTCCCTTCCCCCAATATCGTATATATTTATTCAGAAACCAACTCGTGTTTATAAAAATCCTATTACTCTACAGTCATCTTGCATTCCCTTTTCTATTTATATTATCTAACCTCAGAAAATTATACTCAAAAATGTTTCCGCCCTCATAACTGGCACTTCCCACTCCTAAAAACTGTGTTTTCAACCTAAACTATACTTATCCTTACTCTTTGATTGAACTAAAAACATCCACACTTGCATTCCAACTGATTATAACTCACGGGGACGTTTTGACTGCGGGGAAGTTTTGGTAAAAAGCGGGGACGTTTTGGTTTTAAAAAAGCGGGGATGTTTTGGTAAAAGGGATGTTTTGGCTGGATACCCATGGCAAATTTAACTCCAAACTTGCAGCATCAACTGTTTCTTTGCCAGCTCCCATTACATTAAATTTTCGCTTACTATTACATCAAAATAAAACTGTTAGCAAACTGCTTATCCACTAGAAAGCCTGTGTAAGAGAATGTGTAACAGTAAGTTGGCCTGACGTTTCAATCCTAGCAGGATCTTCTTCAAAGTCTAAATGACAAGTAACAGTAACAGAAGGGACAAAAACACGCACGGAATACAGACAGGTTAATGAGCATGGTGAACACAAAGAGATAGATGTAAGGGGATTAGTAGACAAGGGAGAGAAGAAAGAAAGAAACCAACAGGGGAAGAGGAGAGGTAGGAGATAAACAGTGGAGGGACAAAGAGAGGATTAATGGAAGGGGGTGGGGAATAAACCGGTGAAGGACAAAGACAGAAAGGTGTGGAGAAAGAAGGGTGGAAGAGAGCTATGAAAAGAGGAGTGATGGGGGGGGGGGGGAATTCCATCCCTTGGAACTCCATCAATGTCTGGAAATTCATTTGCAATGTAAAAATCTCCAAGAAAGAACTTTTGAAGGCAGATCGCAACTTATAAAAAAATATTTGACATTTGTATAAATATCTATTGTGATGTTAATTTGTTCATTAGAAAATTCATGACCACAATTGGTCAAGTAAAAGCTGATACTTGAATATTCATGAATGGAAAATTTGTACTTTCTCTATATGTTGTTGTATACACTTAGTCAGTGCTACAAGGGTAGCACATGGCCTTTGAAGTAACTGTACACTCCATGGAATAGAGTCACATCTTTATCATTTCTCACCCTTGGTGCAAGTTTAATATTGCTTTCCTGCCAATATTTAGTGACTTTTCTGAAGTACAAAATAGTACTATTAGGTTTAGAACCTAGGTCTAGTCTGATACAGTTTATACTTGCTGGTCAACCTATACTTGCAAGTTGCAGTAGCATTAACTAAACTTAGGCCTAAGCCCTATCAAACCTAACTGTAAGACAGCAGTTTTATTTTATTTTCTGGCAAGTAGCAGAAGTTATGTATGGCCTACATTTAGCAGAAGTGGCCTAGACAATTTCCTACCTTGTGGTAAAGTTTCTCTTGGTAGTGTTTGAGTACATATCATGAGCTTAATCTAGAGGTTGCAAGGGTCAGCCAGGTCAAGGACCTAACATTAGAGTAAGTTTTCTTTGTCATTAAACTTACTCTAAAAACTTTGTCTGCAAAATTTGGAGGCAAATCTTGTGACCTTTTACCTTGGGAACCCTATTTGCAAGAGTACACAGCCAAATGTATTTACTTCAATTGTTTGTAAGTTTCCTTCGTAAAGTAAAATTTGAGCAAAAATATTAATATTAGGGAAGAAGTCAAAGAGTATTGTTTTTCAATGATTCTTCTGTCATGTTTTCTTCTCAACAGCCATCTTCACATACTTCTTATACCATGGTCCGTCCTCTTGGGAATCGTCACTTGTTACATCGTTTTCGATCATACACCAGTCCTGCCAAACTTGCTTCCCATATTTGTGCGCAAACGGAAACAAGGTGTGAAGAAAGCATTGGAAGCAGAAGTTTCTGATAGCTGTCCAGTCTGCGGAGACAAACACTGTTTCAGGCACAGGTAGGAAAGATTTAGGTGCATCATATTTTGGCAAAAATTTGATTGAGAGGAATTTGGGACAGTTCCATTTCTAATTCTTTCTATCAATTTTTTTCAGGTGTAGTAATTCAAGTCATTGACACACTCTGATTGTAAATTTTTTGTAGTAGTCTCCTTGTGTATCCTGCTATTGGCTCACCTCTTCTCCACACTCTTTATATTTCTTTAATATTACTGAAAGAAAACTATTGAACACTAGGCCTACTTAAATTAATAGCTATGTATAATTTGCAGGCGGCACACTTAGTTGTCTCTTCTTCTTATTCTCATATTCTTGTTGTAAATTGTTTTATATGTGTAATTCTAAAGTCTAGATATAATTGAGCACTGATGCTTCCTCACCTGAGCTTCTTTTGAGTTCCGCCCATATTCTACTTATCCATTGTTGTTTTTCGTTTGGTTGTGACTTTTTAATGCATTTAAAAACGAAAACCCGAACACCTTTTTGTTCTTGCTGCCTCTTTGGAGAACTTTGAATATCTTCTTCATAAATCAAAACTACCCTCTGGAGGTTGCCCAATGAAAAAAATTCAAGAAGAGAATAAAGTTTAATCATCACCATTGTCAGATTAATAATTACAATGTTTCTTTTCATTTTGTATTCTGTATGATTTATGAGTATGTGGCCTCTCTCTTTAGGTATCGCGAGAGCCAAGTTGTGGTATCTGCTGATGGGATGTGCAGTACAGGATGTCTTGTGTATTGCCAGTATTGCGGGGGTTTAAATTTTTGTAGATTCATGGTAGAATGGTACATGTCTTTGATACAAGCTCAATCTTCAACTTGTTTGTACTGTTTTTGTCTTTTTTCAGGCAGTTGAATCCCAAAAATAACCAACCATGGATGGATATCATTATTCCTGAGAGAGTTGATAAAGCTTTATCCAAGGTAAGTTTGAAACAAAAAGAAAACCAATCTGTTGCACTCGATCAATAGAACAATTTTGGCCAGGTTAAATTTGAAAAAAAAATATTGTTACATTCGGGAACTAAAACTGTACTTCATAGTCACACCCCATCACTGTATTGGTTTTGCCTCAGGAGTAATATGTGGTCAAAATTTTATACATTTTGAAATCATATGATATAAATGTACTTGCTGAAATTTAGAAGGTGCATACCTGATTACAAATTTCTTTTGTTGCTATGGAAATAGAAATCTTATATTCTGCACAAGTTGATAGCACACAACCAAATTCATTAACTTGAACATAATCGGGCTGTTTCATGGTAATCCTTCTTCCGAATTTCCAAGACTGTATTTCATGAAACAACTGAAGCTAATTTGCAGTTTTTATAAACACTAATATATGATTTGACCTGTACCGATTGCTACAAGTTTCCATGGTAACACAGGGTGGGTTTGCTCTGCACATGCTATTTCCAATTGAGGGGTAGGCAGATGTTCCATAGTTTTTGGGTGGTGGCCTCTCCAAGTTTGCCGTTTAATGATTTCAAAGATTAGACTTGGAAACCAGTGAAGAGTAACAAAATTATGAAGAATGGAAGAGAACAATATTTGCTTTGCATTTTCCCATCCATACTGTTAATAGTCGAAATTGAGATTTATCAAGTGAAATACTTTTGTTCATTAGGGTCAGTCAGTGCCATATCACAGTGACAAATGTTGCTTTGAAGATATCAAGGTCAAAAGAAAATCATCAAAAGTAGAGGTGTGGCCAAAAATTAAACGTTTGATTGTTTTAGAATGTGGGTGGATGGGCTGGGTGTGCTAGAGAGTGGGAGGGGATATTAAAACTGTATCAAAACATGAGCAGTTTATATGTTGGCACTGTATTTATTTTCTCTTTTCTCTTGTTTTTCACAGCTATTTGAATACGTTCTGAAAGATTTTGTTTATGAACTCTGGTACAAGTAAGTACATTACACATGGTTATTTGAAAGTTGCAGCACCCATAGATAGATAGATAGATAACCTCAGGAGCATCTTCATAATTTGAATGTACAGTATGCTTGGTAACTTGTGGCTGTCACAGCTTGCATTATTTCAGTTCAATTCAGATTAATTTATCATATTATCATACAGAAAAACTTAACAATTAGTTCAGGAGTCAAATAGCATAACATGAAAGGCACTTAAAACAAAGATACTGTTAACTAGATTAGTGGCTATAAAGAAAAACAAAACAAAACTCAACAGCTTCAAGTCAATGAAAGGTATTTATAAAATAAGAAATACAAGAATAGTGAGATGAGAAGAAAAGAGATGGAAAGGAGATATAAGAAAGGGATGGGTAGATGAGCAAAGGAAGCAGTGAAGAAAATGAAAGAACAAGAGATAGTTAGGAAGGAGAGAAGCTGACAAAGGTGAAAGGCATAGTGGTTTACTTACACCAATCACTTATTTTGGAAAGAGCTAGAATATTCTAAACCAGAGCTGTATAAAGTATTTGTTTTTTCAAGCTTAGCAATAGAGTACATGTGCCTATGTGTAAAAAAACTCTCATTGTAGTTATTTGTCCTCCTTTTCTCCTCACAGGGAGTTAAGCAGTAATGAAGAGTTTGTTACCCAGCTACGGATGACCATCAGACACGTCATGGCAGTGTTCTTCAAGAGGGTTCGCCAGGTAAGGACTTCCATCTCACCTTTTCATGTTTCCTTACTTTGAGAATAAACAAAAGTCAATGCAGTTTTTGTTTGGATGTAATTTGGATGTAATGGAAATTAATATTGCACTAATTACAAAAATGAATACAATAAAAATGTTCAGTTCAATGTAACTACTAGAGAGAAGCATATCTCTGTTTTTGCTGTATGAGACTGTTCTTGAAAAACACTGAAACATTTTCTTTATCTAAGCTCCCCCTCCCCCTTCCCTTCCCCCCAAAAAAGGCCAAAAGGGAGAGAAAAATCAGACAAGGCATATTTCATCTATCACTAGTATATGCTGGCTTTCCAAAATACCCCAGATATGAGTACAAATCCTGTAAGGGTTAGCATGAGAATAAGTTGCTCTCTTAGAATACAAGATTAACTGCAAGTCTGCCCAAGTGTGGTAACTCTGGCATTGCTGGACCATTTCTCAATTATTTCTGGATATCATTCCAGTGTAATTTATATATAACACATTGAGGTTATTCATCAATCATAGGCTGAGCTATACAAAGGTCTTTGGAATCTATTAAAGAAACACAAAATGTATATGCTGTCTTTGATGATGATAGTTGCATTATGTTTTAAAAGTTTAGTTCCTTAACGTTGTTTGTACTGCAATTCCACATTCTTAAGGTTAAGGGGAGTGGGGGGGGGGATAGGGGATAGAGGGGGTGTTATCACCCTCTAAATTTTTCCCCAGACATATTGGAGGCTTTGATTTCATTCTTTATTTGGTTTTTCCTTCATAGGTGGATATTCCGTCATTAATTATCGATAAGTTGGTCAAGGCTGGAATGTCTCACTTGGACGTCTATTTGAGAGCAAAGAGGAAATGTAAGTCACCGACCAGTAGGAAAATACCAGATGTGAATTAAGAATGGACAGACAATGGAATATTCCAAATACGAAACCTAGTTTTTGATAGTGATGAAGACCCACAGTCTTGTATCTGACTCCTTCTTAATGAAGGACTGATAAGTGCACACATTGACTGTTCTCTGTTAATGTTCTTTTTGGTCACATGCAAATTTATCTGCCTGTGATTGGTTACATTTACTGAAATGGGGGCAATTTTACTCCTAAACTACAGCACACTATCGACTACCATTATGTAAAATGCTGCATATCGATTTTCCCAGACTGAAGTCAGCACAGCTAAAAAACTGACAAACTCTTGATTATTTCATCGCCTTAGGCACGCACACTCTGTCCGACTGGCCACAATTTTCCCATGGTCAGACAGTAGATTTGAATTGGGTTGCATTCGGTCTGGGAGTGTTTGGCTAGCTTCAGATTACTGTTTGTGCAGTGTTGTAGAGTAAACAGCAATTTTAAGAGAAATATCTGTTACATTCACAGACATTACCATATTTCCTTTTTTTGTATTTGAGATTTAATAAGCAGAGATGCAGTTTAAATGAACCTCTACAGATTCGAGCAAGTGAAAGATCTTTGAAATTCAGAGTACCGGATGTCATGTGTGCCTCCATATTACCACAATCTTGTACTGTAATATTTTTAACCACTTCAATGAATATTCATGAAGCTGTTACAGTATGTGTGTCCACACAGATACTTTGTTCTGCAACAAAGTAACCAATGATAAACAACCGTCTTAAAATTTAACCAGTGATCAGCTACCGTCGTTAATAAAGTACTTTACTGCATCTGTCAAAACTACATTACATTTCATTTTCAGTGACACATGGTCAAGACATCCAGACTGCTACCATCCGTGAACTTGGACCTCATTTGCATATCGCCGCTAGGAACAGGCTTACAGAATTGGAATATCTTCAACATCTCTGCAAGTTGCTTCTACCAATTGTACTCCCTCAAAAAACATTTAACAGCCAGTAAGTAACAGACATAATGCATTATAACTTTCAAGTCCCCATCTAGACATCACAAATTTCCTTCCAGCAATTATCTGTAATTATGCTGCAATGTCAATGTTTGATAGTTTCCTTTCCTGTGTTGAATAGACAATATAGAATATTTTGCATTAAAATATAAATAACAATAAATAAATGTTCGCATTCACAAATTTTGCTATATTTTTATTGTCTTGTATACCTTTATGAACAGCCATTCACTTTTTTTGTTCCTCGTAGAAATTTAATGTCCAACAGGATAATAAATATTACCTAACACCAAATTTCCCACTATTATACTCATGCATATGTTTTGATATATGTAAAGCTTGGACAGTTATGTAATAATTTCATTTAATATCGTTTTGCAGGGGTTCCAAAGTTTTTCTAAGGGAGATAATTGCCTGTAAAGTGTTCCTTCCGGCTATGGATGTCGTTTCTGATCCTGTAAGTGTTAAATGTTTCAATGTAAAAGTGTTACTGTACTTGTGTGGAAGTAGCCTATCAACAGGACTTCCTTAAATTGCAATATTTTCATTGAATAATCCAAAAGTCCAGGAATATTCTAACAAAACCAGCTGCAAAAAATGTTACAAGAGAAAAACAAAAAAAGTTAATGTAATGTTATATCAAGCGGAGGTGCAGGTTCCAATCCCATCCTTGTCGCCACCCTAATATTCATCAATATATGTAAATATACGCATGGCTGCAATAGATGTTCCCTGATCTATTTCAAAAACAGTTTCAAAATTCTAAAACAAAATAATTATACCATATATCATATTGTTGTAAGAAAAAGGGGAAAGAAACAGAATGAAAAAAGGAGGTATGTCCAGTCAAACCTGTCAGGTCAGAATCCTGTGGTCAGAAGATTAGAGATGATAACAATTTGGGAGAACTAGGACCTACATTTATAAAGGGATAGTGCATATACGTGCTCAAATACTTTTACATGCTTTCCTCACTTCAAAAGTTACATCACTTATTAAGTGTCAAAAGTTATTATTAAGAGTCAAAAGTTACATCACTTATTAATAATCAAAATGATGACAGAGCTTGCAGCCCCCCAAAAAAAATCAAAGCTGCATTTAAATTTACAATTAAAAGTATGACAAATCAATGACAGTAGAGAAATCATTAAAGTTTTCTATTCTCTATGTTTGTGGACTGAAGAATACTCCAGAACATTTATGCCACAGCTTCCTGGTTTGCAAGGGTGTTATACTAAACCGTGATCATGTTTAACCGAGCAACTGTTTTCCACAGACGATGATGCTTGTTTCCAGGTCTGAAATGTTGCACAAAAAAAAAGACATCTTCAGGTGCTCCATGTTGAAATTAATAGTTTACAAGTACTGTAAGATGAAAAGCAAGGAATTATGGTTGCATTGAAATATTAACATGTAACTCGAAAGCAGTTAGCAAGAGCAAGCCGCATTTATGTTTAAAAAAATAAATCACTTGTAACATTTATTCTTCTATGCTTCCACAGGATAAGTTAATAAACATTAAAATTTATCTTTATTATTCCCTTTTTTCTTCAGGATGTTGTGAACTTGTTGCTGTATCTTTTCTTCGACCCGGAAGCGGTGAGTTCTATTGATTATCTATCTCTCATAGCAGCTGTGATTTAGCTAAACATTCTGTACTGGTCGCTATTTCACTGTTTTATTATGATTTTTTTTTTAATAAAACTCAAAGAATCAAGCTGGGAGCTATTATGATCTTCTTGGCTGAAAATTGCTGATATTAAAACTGTTGTGAAAGTGTAATTTATCTTACAATATTCAAAACAAGAAAAAAATCCAGTAAATAATAATTTTAAATTTAATGAATTTATCTCCTTTGGAATAAAACTATATTTGATGTATTATTAATTGATCAAATTATAGATGCAAAACTTCTCTGTTGGTTGAATCTTTCATTACTGATGTACTAGTTCATTGTCTTTTATTATCTTCACCCACAGATGGTCCCTTCTACCGAACCACCCACAAAACAAGTCTCTATGCTTCAGAGTTTCTGTGATGCAAATGTTTCCACCAGAGAAAGTGTGAGCTTAACATAATTAGAATCTTCAAAGGAAATCTTTCAAAAATGGTTTCCACCAGAGAGGTTGAGCTCAATATTATTAGATTCTTCAAAGGAAATCTTCTTCCAAGATGTTAAGGAAATATGATATAAAATTACCTTTGTTCTTCCCTCAACATTTTATACAATTATGTACAGGTAGTAAAACATTCTTTCTTTATTTAATGCTTTATTTTATGCTTTTTTCCCGGTTTTGACAGAGAAAGGGTGAGCATTTAATACCAATGTGATGGGACTATCAAGAAAGTTTTATTGTTATCATAAAATACTTAATTGTTTATTTCAAATTTTGGAAGTTATCTTTAAGATCATAAAACTGTCTTTCCCTTTACAATAAAAATGACAATATTTGGAGATTATTAACGTTAAACGTTGCCATTTAACATATTGCTCCTCAGATGTTTGACATAATTAAATGTGGAGAAAAGTGTTTTTGAATATTTCTTGTGGAAGCTAAACAGTGTAATCTATAAATACATATTAATTTTGTCAAAATGCGAGACGGGTCTTGAACTAATTAATAATTAATTGTCATGAATTGTGATTGTTCTCTGTAATTTCTTGCTCTCAGGCCCTGCACTTTAAAGCAGAGGAAATCATGAACAACAGAGATTTACTGTTCCCCTTCATTCAGTTTATGAGAAAGGAGGGCTCGCTTAATATTCTTCAGTTCTGTCTTACTGTTGGTGAGTGAAGTAGGATGGTGTACGGTAACTTTGCGATACTAATGTTCTCTTAAAGGACAACAGTAATGACTTCCTCACTGATTTTGCTCTGTGGTTTAGTTCTATTCTCTTACCACAAGGGTTTCAGTTATGGTTCGATCAGTTTTCGCCACTGATAGAAAGAATTATATTTGTGGTCGGGAGCTAAACTGCTCGAAGCAAGGACAAATGTCCCTAACTTTGTGCATGTGTTGAACTTCAGTGGATAATATCTGTAAATGGGTAAAATAATTCACGAAAGTGGTTAAAATGACAAAATCGATGTTGCCTTGACTTTGGCAATTTTGTCTGTGTTCGTTAAGGCTTTATAGATTTAAAGTTGCGATAGATTAAATGGGTTACACTTTGACTTACAAACACAGCAACTGCAGTGTCTACCTCCGTGCAGCTACATATGTATTTAACACTGTACACAAAGTTGGAAGACGAGCAAAGCCACCCTACCATCATCATATATATTTTCTTCTAACTACTATTATGATAAACATTAATATCAATCAAAATTAACATCATATTAATATGATAAATATCATATTAATAATCAGTATTGTTATCATTCAAAATATTATAACCTAATCTCTAATATTATAACTAGTCTATTCCTATGTCCAAGTGGTGAAGTCTTTAAGTATGTAAATATGTAAAATGGCACAGCTTAATAGGGTAAACTAACTAGGCCTTGCGAAAAGCATATTTCTACGACACAATGAAATGATTTACTTTGAAATTGATCAACAGAGGATTTCAACAAGAGAAGTTTGATACCCGAACTGACGGACGCCTCCAAGATGAAGCTCCACAGCGAGGCCAAGGAATTATACCGACTATACTTTGCAGCTAACGCTGTTGACAGGATCCAGTTTGACGACGATATCATCGCAGAGGTTAAAGACAGTAAGTCAGAAATTTATTGAAATTGAAACATTATTCTAAATTACAGTAAAACCTGGGTTATCTAGACATTTTGTTATCTGTCTGTGTACTGGATTATCTGGAACTGAAATCCAATCTTTCATAATTGTCTCGGTCATCACTACAGCCCAGTACATAAAATTCTTTAAACGTTTCTTGGGTTTAAAATTTTGTTCATTGCAACTTAGCCTGGGGTTCTTGCCCCCCCCCCACCCCACTCCGGGTGCCAGGCATCTCTCTAGAGGTTGCATCGCTATAGGCATTAACAAAAAAGTTACATAATGGGTGATTTTTGGCCTTGGAAATTTGTGGGTCTCATCTAACCAAGGGAAATCACAACCGGGGTGACCGGAAGGCAAAATTTGGGAAGCTGGTTCTTAACACGTGATATGAATTACCTCAAGGGGAGATAACGACTTGGTCAGTGAAGCTGTTTTTGGAGTTGAACTAAACTGACCTAAGCAATGATGGATTGTCCTAACAGCTGACCAGCCAATTGCCATGAGCAAACAATGGGATAATTATCCAAATGTAAAATTTTGTTAGCAACTTACATCAAATGTTTTTATTAATTTTTAGTTATTACAAAGTTCTGCAAAGCACCCTTGGAGCTTTTGGAATACCCATGAGTGACTGTAGACATGTTTCTGTATTGCAACGTCTCATAGCCGGGCATGCATGCCCCCCCCCACAACCCCACTAGTGGTGCCAGACAACTCTCCATAGGTTGCAAAGCTATAGGCATTGATAACAAGGTTATTTGCAAAGTGTTCATCAAGGCACAGCTGGTATTGCAGTTTCCTCAGTCGAGAGAAATGATTGAACATACCTGTAAGTTCAGCAAGAGATGGAGATGCAGCCCGTATCTAATGCATACTTCATTATTATAAAGAGGACATTCCAAACTAATGGCTAAAGAAGAGATGACGGCAATGAACTCAATACAGACGCAGCATGTTAATGCAAGAACCAAAAGGAACGGAGATAACTCTGGTCTTCAACGTGGATTCTTTGTATACAAATCCCATAAAGTCCTCACAGGATTGTCTTTGATGCAAGGACACAACTGGAAATGTCATACTTGCAAGTTACATAAGGTAGTGGATTGAAAGTCAGATTTCACCCACCACATCCCACAAATTCATGCTGCTTTGTACCCACCACCCTTCTCCTGCTCCTTGTCATACTTCAAACTATCCCCTTGCCTATCCCAATTCAAGACTATTCATTCTTCCACATACCAATCGCCATGCTCTCACCTTAGCCCCCTGCCCTCCCCTACACCTTTGGTACTGCTTCTGACCCTCTTAACTATTACACAAGCCGCTTTCCTCAATACATATATTTACTCTTGTCCATCTACATTACCTGATGCTCCCACCAAACCTACCTCTTATGATATTGCCCATCCACCCCAGCTAGCTCATCTGCTTGGGCTTGTGGTGGTGGATCGAACATCATTTGGTATTTCGTACTTTCATCTTTTACTGTTCCCTTTTTTTCCTGTTTTTACAGTTGCAGAAGGAAACTTTCAGGAAGTGTCAAGGTTGAGGACATCCTCTGCACTGTTTAGGTGAGAACAAACCCTTTGCCTCATAGATAACCCCGACTTGGAAGCTAACATACTGCTCATATGCCCTCTAAGCAATAGATACAAGAGCTGATAGGTAACTTTGTTGTCATAAATTTGTACTATAATTATAAATTCTAAGGAATTTACTGCAGTGGTTTTTCTTTTCTGTTGCTGATGGTTCTTTAATAATGGATGCTATATCCCCAAGTCATTTGTTTGCACTGAAGTAATTGGAAAGGGATATTCCGGTCGCTGATAAACAAAAATGCTGATTTTTTTTTTACGAAATTCCACATTCCCGTAGCATTCTCTACTGTGATGATATGAAGTTTCAGGTTTCGTGATATTTCATAACACATCTGCAAGAGCAGAGTGAATGAATGATGTTGTCATGGCAATTTAACTTAACTTGTCCTTGCTTTCCTTACTTGTTCACAGAAGAAAATAATATTTTTACCAAGAAGTTGCATTTTTTTGATGAAATTCTAAATACAGAGAACATTGACAGCTATAAGCAAATTGAGGGTTTAAATAGGTTGAAATTCAGTCAAACATACCTCGATTTAGGAACGAGATAGATGGTGTTTTAACTAACCAACAGTGTGGAAATATTTTATGAAAAGATATAAGATTGTCTGCCACTGGAATTCCCCTTACAAAATTTGAGTCGGGCAAGGGACTGGACTTTGCTGAATTTAGTTCCAAATACAAGGTGACATTGGTGAAAGCACAAAAAGGATTCCATTCATCACTGAATGTTTTCTGTATTCTTTTTCCCCATTGTTTTTTTGATAATTTTTTGGATTAATTTTACATCTTTTATACAGAGCATATGAGCATGCATTCAGCTTACTTGAGAACACCTTCTGTCCGATGTTCCATCATAGCGATGAGGTATGTGTAGGGCAAATTATTACAGACTTACTTTTATATATATTTATTATACTGCAGAATATGTTGTTGGTTTTTAGGTGTTTTTTTAAAATGAAAGGGGTGAATAGAACTCATGAGGCTTTGTTAAAACATTCAATTATCATGTATTTGGTTTCTGTACTAATATTAAAGATATTTTTTTTTGCTTGTTAATGAATTGACACCAGACCTCCGGCAATGAACCAATCGGAGTAGTTTCTCTTTTCCCCGTATTCTTACATCTTCTAAGGATTGAATAAGTTATTCGTTTCACACTCTAATAAATTAGTAGATCAGTAGAGAACCTCTATTGTGTAGGCTAATATTGGATTTATCAGAAGACCACTTTCAGGTTAAGAGTTAAAAAGTTGTATTTTTTTTAACAAGGCCAAGACCCTCTCAAATAACATCACAAACATTGACCCCTGGTCATTGGTAACTTATTTACACCCACACACCCAAGTGTGTACAATTCAACCAGTCACTCCTATGGTGTAACAGAAAACCACATGGATACAATTCTCAGTGGGAATTCCCTGTAGCATGCAGTCACAATCCAGCTCACTAAGCTTTATTTACAAGTTACCATTAATATACACTTGGGTGAGATGAAGTGCTTTGCCCAAGCAATGATATATCCAAGACTTGAATGATCTGGCAAGTACACCAAGCCTTAACAATGGTCACCTTTCTCTGTCCTTGTCCGGAATCTTCAGAAGCTGGTCAGTCATATTCATTTCTTCTGTCTTCCATCTTGTTTTTCAGTTTTTCACAATTCACTGCGGGAGTCGACCAGAACCCAAAGTACCTGTCTACACCAGGTTAGTTCAAAGGCCCAAAAAAAAACTGACAATATTTCCAAAATTTGACTGCAAAGTCGTTTACTAATAATTAATAAATTAAATGTAACTTGAGACCGAATTTGTCAACTTTAAATGCAACCGAAATGTTTGTTGAAATCATCAATTTTTCCGGGTGCACTTCAAAGTGGAAGAACAGCTTTTGCAAGAGGTGCAGAAATGCCGAGTCGTAACAAAACCAAAAATTAGGTGCAACGGTGTTAGTGCCATCAACAGACTTATTTGTCAGTCGTTGAAGAGGAGTGTGAGTGTTTGGACGATCATGTTAGGTATGAGGTTGGAAACATACGGATTCTTGCTTCACTACTTATGTTGTTTCCTTTCTTCACCAAAAATAAATTAACCAAGGGAGTGTAATGAATGATTCCATCTGATTATAAATGGTTTGTTCCCCCCCCCCCCAGTCATGGCTCATCAGTACCCATCAGAGGTAAACATCAAGAAGTTTACAAATTTTTCTTGGATAATTTGTGATGAAACAGGACAAGTGAAACTTAGTAGAATGCATCGTGATCAACTTCTACTTACCAAATTTTTAGTCATAAACCATTCTCACCCGCAGTGCAAAATCTGCATTTTAAATAACCAATTGCTTCAGTAATAAGTATTTTACCAGGGAACGACTTTAAGCGACCATTTCTAGTCATCTGTGGCCCTGGGAAATATTTTACACCTCTGGGTGAAATATGGGAAAGAAATTGATTAAACATTTCAGCAATTATCACCGATTCTATTTTACTTTCTCGTTACTGCCTACCCTTTAGCTCCTCCGATGAGGGAGAGGATTTTGTGTTTCCTCCAAATGAAACATCTTCTATTTTCCCCAATTTACGGTTTGTACAAGACACCTCTCCGTGTAAATGTCGTTCCACCTCTTTTAAGTGTCTAGATGTGGTGTGATCTTTTGTAATAACTAGACTTCTGTATTCTACATGGTCCGTTGGTTTCTATATTATTATTATTATTATTCACTGGCTTTTTGCTTTCAATGGTTTTGTTTACTGAATAGAAACTGATAAATTGTATCACATTGTATCACATTGTATCACAATTGTATCACATTTGTTACTCTTGTGTTTCATATTTACTGACATTAAAAGCAGTTTAATACAACTTTTTAATGTAGCTTGGTGTAAGGCTTCAGGCCTAGAAATTTAGGCAATTTTCTGGCTTAATGGCAATAGATTTTGCTGTTAGCCAGTACAAAAGCAAAACACTTGTTTTTTTGACATTAAGAACATGATAGGTCGGTTATCAATCATTAGTCAAAACATGGCATGATATCCATAGCTTACAAGGCCCTTTGTTTATTAATTATTTTCAGCAATTATTAATGAGCTTCTCCTATAAGCAAATACAGTTTTCATCATATACTGTAATTCATAAAATGCCAGTGTGAATCTGAAGTTAGCCAGTAGATTGTTTTGAGCGCTTGCAACTTTTTTCTAGCAAGTGTCCGAAAATTGCAAAAATTTTGATCTGGGGCATGTCAGCTTGCCATACAAGTAATGAGGCCAGCTGGGTGCGATTGCATACTGGGAGGTGGGACTGAAGGTGGGGTGAGTTTTCCGCAGTAGAAATCTAAAAAGACTAAGTTTGCAATGAATTGATGCAGTTATAAAATCTGTTTCATAGAGGGGAGGGCAGGGGTAAAGTTAGGGGTTATATTTAGGGTTTAGTTTGGTGGAAGGAAAATTCTTTTAAAGAAGAAAAAATGTAAATAGAATTTGGTGTGAAATATGCAATTGAGGAAGCAATTAGCTACTTTATCCACTTTATCTTTAACTTTATTTGATCTTTAACTTTATGCACACGCTATAAGGCTGATTTTAACATACCTTGGTACAGGAAGGACTGTCTCTCTCTCTCGATCTCTCTTTGTATATCTTGTTTGGTGTGATGTTGTCTCTGAATTTTATTTTATACTCTTCACTATTTCTACTTTTCACCTTCACATATATTTTGTTGTTTTGTGTATTCCATGTTATTTTCATAGTCACATCATTATTTGAATCATCCAATCTCTTCTTTCATGGCCTCCTGTAGTCCATCATTTCATTCCATAGTTCTTTATAAAAAAAGACGACTTCACCTGTAACTAGATTCTTCACACCATCTCAAGATTTCTTTCCTCACTGTTTCGTACATACTCATTGTTTTTGGAATTCTTCCTACCTGCAAAGGAGATGCCACTTTTGGTTTTCATAACCACCAATTGAGTTTTTGTCTGGGCTTCGTTTGTTTCGATATTTCCAAACTTCTGCACATATTGTCATCAAGGATGAGACATCCCATACCGAAAACTGGTGCATGACACCTTTGGTATATACTCACGTATCAATTTTCTTTATAATCCATTTCCTTTATTATATTGTATACACTTCTCCTTTACTCATCTAGCTTTTTTTCATATTTCAGCTAAAATTCTGCCAAATCTGTTTGTAATATCACAAAGTTGGTCCATGTCTAGAGAATTCTTCTTTCCCTGTTCTTTTACATTAGAGATTTGTCATAGTTTCTCTCATACATTCTACCAAACCAGTGGTGGGCATGCTACTATCACTGTTATTGTGATGGTGTTTGCCTGTGTGGAATAGGATGATGGTTTGAGAAAAAGCTAGTGGGGGGGGGGGGGATATGAAGTTGTATTGAGGATTAATTCAATTTAGGTGTAACCATGATTGAGAGGCATTCAAACAGGAACCAATGTCAAGTTTTAGCTGCAATTTTAAATAAGTATTGTGACAAAGAATGTCTGTTCATATGTATAACATGGAAAGTAATGCATTTGTAAGCAATAGTTCAGTAATATTTTTCGTATGGAGTGGAATTGGAGAGAGGTGGGGATTGAAGGGGGGGGTTCAGTGTGACCAGGGGCGTAGCGAGCGGGGGGGTGTGGGGGGGTGTCACACCCCCCCAATAATTTGGTCGCTGTCGGCAAATTTTGGGTCTGTCGGCAAAAGGTGAAGAGAGCGGAAGGGGAAGAAAAAAGGAAAGCTGAATAGAGAAAAGGAGAAC
>KN886999.1:43387-58628 GCA_000934455.1 Apostichopus parvimensis
TGTGTGTGTATTTTCTGGGATCGATGGTGGTGTCTAACACTTCTGTTACACCTCATTTGAAACTAGGTCAGAGTACTGGCATTAGACGTTTCTTTTTGCGCAAGTCTTCACACCCTTTAATTTGGGAAGGGGGAGCCAGGGGGTTGGAGGTGGCACATGTCTTGCCACTTTTGTGCAAAACGTGAAAACAGCTCCATTTCATAAATGTTGAAGTTACCCCTTGTTATTAGAGAAAAGTAGTACTCTTTCTACATTGTGTAATTAAATAGTGCCCTTTTGTTATTTTTGTAATTAAGAAGGGATCTTTTGCTATGCAAAATAGTGCCTAATGTGTGTAAATAGTGCTTACTAAATAGTGTTGAAAATTTAAAAAATATAGAGTTATAATTAAAAAGTGCCCTTTGTTGAAAAACATTCCAGAAACTGGAATTTGTTGTATGAAAAGCATAGAGGGTTTCTTTTTTGTTGTTGGAATGTTTGTGGTAATGTTAATAATAATAATAATAATTTACAGTTCTTATATAGCGCAAATTACAATAAAGTCTCACCGTGCTGTACTTAACCCTGGTCATTGGTAACTTGTCACACCTACACACCAAAGTGTGCACAATTCAAACAATCTCTCCTGGGGTACCACAGTGCACCACAGCCACGTGTCCCCTGGGGGACTTCCCATAGGGTGCAGCCACAAACCGGCGCACGCAACTATATTTTACAAGTCACCTCGCAAGTCCCCATTTATACACCTGGGTGAAGAGAGGCAATGGAGATAAAGTGTCTTGCCCAAGGACACAGTGCAATGATCTGGCCAGGGCTCGAACCTGTAATCCTTAGATCACAAGTCCACTGCCTTAACCACTTGACCACAATGCCCTCCTGTTAAGGTCTATTCGCTGATATCACCCACTGTTAGGTTCAATCCTCCCCTGCCCCCCTCCCCCAATTTCTGGACTGTATGGAGTTCATCACGTCGTGATCTGTCTCTCTGCAGGTGGCTTTGACTTTGAGGATTCGCAGTTGCCTCCAAAGAGATCCTTTATAGTCGTCGCTAAAAACATTGAATTTATGGAGAAGAAAAGGCCGGCCTTTGAAAAATATTTACAGGTAACTCGATCTAAGAATTGTTTCCAACATTATCCGTTGTTGAGAGCAAATTGCAACTACCAAAGAATAAGAAGCAGGACAGTAACTTATAAAGAAAGTTTTGAAAGGGCTAAGAAAAGTTGAGAGCTTTAAAACTAACTGCCTGTGTCATCTTTGAGCCAAAATATGTTTTAATCTCTTGAAAAGATCAAATCATAAAAGTATTTTTCTAGTTTATCTGAAATTACTGTTAGGGTACATACAGAAAGAAGAAAGAGTGGTTTATGCTAGTTTAATATTTATGATTCATTGAAAGTTATCTAAAGATTATGCACAATGTTCTGAATTTTTTACTCACCTGTACATATTTCTGAAGGTAACCCAATCAGAATTTCATATAAGTTTGTGAACCTGTTACTGTGAACTGTTACTATTTACTGTAAGGTAGACAAATCTACGTAATTTAATAAATTAAAAACTATATCTCTTTATGTTTTTAAAGCTAACTATTAACTTTAAAAGGAGTTGTAAAAGTTTATTTGATCTTGTCATATGTTTATTAAGAATGAAATAATTTGTGATAAAAGTTACCAAGGTAAACTATATCTTATATACATGAGACAAATTTAAATTTCAACCCAAAATTATAAATATTTAACAATTTAATATCTGGCATTTTAGCATTTGGAACAATAATGGCAACAACTATTACAAATTAAACATTGGTGTTGATATTTGATAATTGTTTTTAATTATTTACTTTGATGCATCTTTAATTAGTTCATTAGTATCATTTCATTATCCATTCTTTTTCTGACCGTTAGGATCTTGCTATATGTTTTTGTTTCTTGTTTCTCGCTGTAAGATTTTACTCACCAAACCATTCCTGAGAGGCAGTCAGCTCCTTTATAGATTCTTGACATCTGAAGAAGAGTTTGTGACAAAGTTTCTACCTGAGGTTAACCTTGGTGAGACATACTTCTGGCTCTCTCTGAGTCGATAAATCATTCTTCAAAAGTAATTGCATAATTTACAGCTTTTTTGCAACAATATCACCTGAAAATAATAATTAGCCATAACAAGATCACTTGTACTTGGTGCTTTGAAAGATTTGTATATGTATTTGTCAACAAAAAGAGAGATAGGTACTTTAAATTTGATACATTTTTTTTTTATATTTCCTTACAGGAAAAATAATGAAGAGTGTTTCAACAAAAGTAATTAAAGAGGTAAGGACTGTGAAGTTATGAAATAAGCTAATGTATTACCTTATTTTTTGCGTATTTCTGGCAGTGTGAATGATTTGTGAGTTTAATTCAGTGAATAGCGAGTAATGCCCTGTAAGTATTGAATATCAAGATGAAATAATTTCCCAGTAAGCATTGAAAATTAACTTGCAGGAATTACTCAGGAAGCATATGCAAGACTTACCTATTGAGAATATGCAAGACTTACTCATTGAGAATATGCAAGAATTACACAGTGAACATATGTACTAAGATTACCCAGAAAGCATATACTGGAATTACTAAGTATATACAGGCATTACCGTGTACACAAATGCAAGAATTACTAAGTAAGCATTGAATATTGATATTAAGACCAGTCCTTACAGAAAGTAATGATTTGTGAACAGAGATTGCCCAATGAGTAAAGAGTATCTAAATGACTTATTCGGTTTTTCTCTCTCTGTGATAGCGGGGCCAACATCTGGAACCATTCCTGCAGTCTTTCTTGAGTTCTGTGGAAGAACCAAAGCCTAAACCAGGGTAAGCATTCAACAGACATATCACAGCCACCCTTAATGTTATGCATTGCCCAAACAGATACATAAAATGACATAAATATATAATAATAATACTCTCAATATCAAGAGAAGAACTTGCAGGGTAAGCATCTCCTGGAAAGTATTGTACAATACTGATAGCAGTTGAGACATGGAATTCTTACTTTGTACAAGAAACATTTAACCTAATTGGTACAGTCTATATCCTTGAGGAGGGAATTCACAATTTTCCGTTTTCTTTTCTCTGTTTTTTTTTACCATGATGTCTCCATCGAAGTCAATGGAGCATCTCCTTTTAATATTCTTAATTACTCAAACCAGTACGGTGGTATATAGGTTTAAATGCATAGTATATAGTGCATAGTTTATAGTGCATAGTATATAGTGTTAGTTCCACTAATCTCCTGAACAAGTGGCTGGCTTGAAGATAAGTCAAAGGTAGAAACGGGAACACGCACGCCCCCAGGTGGTGAAGTAGGTCTTCAGCCTTCAGCAAAAATGGTCGAATGAAAAATGACTTAATAAGCTTTACGACAGCATCCAGAGCTCTCTCTCTCTCGCCTGACACATGTCTCCCAACAAGATGCGATGACGATAGACGTGAACACCCAGACCCAGAACATCCAATACAAAAAAAGTAACTTTCACAATTTGTCTACTGCCGCACACACTTATAAATAACTGCCTTCATACAAACGGCCCAGCTACTAGATTACTATATCGTGGCGATCCCTGGTGAATTAAGTTACAATAATATGGGGCTTCTTCTTTAAGATGTGTCTCCTCTGCATGGAAACTAATTTCGGAGTGACTAAAGACTTCCAAAATATCCCTAATTTCACTTTCCAAAAATTAGAAAGAAAATTTTCATTAACAGCGCCACACCCGCTTAAGCTGCTTAGTTACGTGACCAATTCCGGTCAATCCATCTTGTGAGCATGTATTTTTGGGGTTTTAGTAGTAGGCCCTCATACCACATGTGGCCGATGTTCATTGTATGTGTCAAAGAAGGGCTGCCATGGTATGGAGTCGCTTGTTTCTTGGTGTCTTGTTTGAAGTGGAATCATTGATCTGTTGTGCTACAATTTCTTTTGAGGCCGACCTGACCATATTTCAGGATGTGGTTGTGTCCGATGAAGCGTGATAGTCTGTCGGTGATGATTTTTTAGAGTTATTTTCTTCATATCGGGAGAAGGCCTAACAGGCTGTAGTTATTTGGTGAGGTTTTGGTATAACAACAGTAATGGCTGATTTCCAGATCTTCAGGATGTAGCAAATCTTGAGTGAGGCGGTGAATAACTTGCTCAGGGGAACTGCGCTGAAGTAGTCTCTAAAGGTGTTTTGCTTTTTCTGTGTCAGTGCAGCATAAGAACTAATGGCTCTCGGAGTATGAAAGAGTGAAATCTTATACAATTGCCCCAAAAGAAACGTGTGAGTGAACTGCATCTTAGACCGAATTTGTGCAAAGAACCTCAATGTCAACAATGTTCAAGCAGCAAAATACTATGTCTTTTGGATTGCTCTAAGTTTTCATTAAGAGGTTTATCTTACTTGTTTTAATTTCTGTTTCTTTACTGTTCTTAGAGATCCTACAGAGGATACTAACCCAGAGAAGATTATTAAAGACATGGTAAGACAAAACAAAAATTAAATAATTAAAAATTGCAAAATGTAGCTTTTTGAGCCATTGATAGAAGCACCTAGAGCTTTCAATGAACCGGAGTATTTTAGCATCAACTTTTTTTGGTCGTAGGTATCCGATCCCGTCCATGGGAACAATGCTTGCCAGATGTTTGACAGGTCAACGGTGGAGATGCCAGGTCAAAGGTCATCTGGTGACCTCCAAGAGGTGAATGGAATCTTCGATTACATACTCTACATTGGTGAGGCTACTGTTTCTTCTTTTTTTGTAATGTCAAGTAAGATGGAGTAATGGCATTAATACAAAGAGTTTTGAAAGGAGTGCTCTTAAAACCTTTATGGCTTTAAAATGAGTAGAGCACTCCCTACTTAACTATACATACAGTATATGTTTCTAAACAAGAAACAAACAAAAGAGAAGAGGGGGAAAAAAAAGAAACCTAACCCTGTCCACTCAAAACCTCCCGACCCCTGCCATGACTATCCCACCTTTCCCCACCCATAACTCTCAGCTATTAACCCCCCCCCCACCCACTAAAATCCTTACATCCCTATGCCCACTCAACACCTGTTGAAACCAATGCCTGAAAAAGGTACATAGACATTATAATGTCAAAGTTTGTTTAATTCCGGTCAGATGCAATACTCTGTAGCTAGTTAAAGTGACTGAAGACACCATCTGTTCCTGTGGTACACCAAATATATTATTAAAGAATGAAATAAGGAAGGAAAAAAAACAAAGTTGTTTGCCTACAAAACAATAGAATAATACTATAAATGTGTAGGACACAAGATTTCTTGCTGTGGAGTATACTATTAAATAGCTCACTAAAGGAGGGAGGCAGGTGAAAACTCTACCCTGGTTCAATAGTTGGATCCAAAACAAGTCTCAGTGTAGTTGTCAAACTCTACTCAGAAATAAAAATTGGGTGTAGTGTTCCAAATTTTAGTGTTTTGTTTTTGAAGCCTATTTGGAAAGAAAGAAGTAGACATAACAGGAAAGCAGAAACAAGTTACACAGTTGTGAGTGAAAGATGGCATAATTTGGTTATATTGTAAAATATAAAACTTGGTGTATTTTGGCTCATGAAGTTGACATGTACTTTACCTATTTCTGCAGCTCGGTCGGTCTTTGAGATTTCATCTGGTATGCACCATCTACTCTTTCTGATTCGTAAAGTAGCCAAGAACACTCTGGAGACATTCCTCGACCAGTGAGTATCCCATAATCTTCTTAATTATACCTCTGAAAAAGGTTGTGATGTTCTTCAAGGTATTAAAATATTTTATAATTGAGAGGTAATCCCCATATTCATAAGCAAGATTTGATGATTTTTTCTACAAATCTGCAGTATCTATTTTATAGTTGTTTTTTTTAAAAGTCAACCATTAAGATGTTTCTCATCCAAAGGTTATCTTCAAAACCTGAAAAAGGGATCCCTCCCCTCCCCTCCCCTACCTCACCCAACCCTCTCCTCTCCTCCCCACCCCCACCACCACCCCCAGAGTTTGTGGAACCATGCGTTAAAATATCATAGCAAACTATTGGTTCTCCTGTGACTTGTGAGACCTCTCATAGTTAGTGCAATTGTCATCCTTTCCAGCATTCCTAAAGTTATGTACCAGTTGCAATGCTTCCCCCTCCCCTCTGCCTCCCCTCCCCACCCCACCTTCCTATCCTATCCTTTGTTGACTAATATGGTTTACATTACTACACTCTTGACAGTTACCTGTCGTACAAGATGGATTTAGTGGCCAGTGAGGTAGAAATGGAGAAGCTCATCACATTACTCACAGGTAAAAATCAAATCAGTTGTTTATGTCATTAATTTAAAGGTCTTATTGCACAATTGATCCCACATATTTTTTGTTGTGTAGTTGTACGTTGGTTTATGCAATTTCAAATTTTCCATAAATTTGGGAACTTTGGTTTAACACAGGTTGGTGTATTGATGTCAGAATGTCATATGTGTAATGATGTGTTTAATCAACATTTTAATCCTCTTTCTAAATGCAAAATGAATAACATTGCTAAAGCTAACAAGAACACATCAAAATTATATTATTAATTTTATATTAATAATATATTTTTTGTCTTTCTAAAGGGATTGTTTAAAGTCTTTCCATTGGAATTGATTGGTAAAATTTGCAAAAAAAATTATTCACATAGCTGTGAAGGTGTGAGGGTAAAGCTAAAATCACGAAGCAAAATCCAGAGGGCTCATTGTTAATTTTTACCTTTTAAAAAGATGACTTCATCTTACCATCTTCATATTAAACAATCTAAACTATGCATCCCCCCTCCCCCCCCCCCCCAAGTGTTTCCTTAATAGCTGATCGGTTGGGATGGAAGGATGGAGGGACTAGATGATGCATGTTATGTTTCTTATATTTTCAAGCACATTTCCGTTTGGAGAGGGGGATTTCTGCAGCAAGAGGTGGAGGGGTGAGGGGGGTTTTCTTCAGGGCAAAGTTGTAGTTTTCTGCAGGGAAGGGAGGGAAAGGGCTCAAAGGCTTCAGTATAAAACCTCAGTTGAGATAAACTGTTTCAATTTTAACTGTTTTTTTTTTAGAGGTTTTATTCATCGATGATGACCCTCCACGAACGGACACGGAGAAACAGACCAGGAAAGACGAAACGTTCAAGCAGATGATAGACTTCTTTCCAGGTATTGAAGATGTGGCGTTTACTTTCAACTTTAAAGTGGTAACTGGTATCTGTACAAGTGTTTGCACTGCTACCTGACTTGCCAAACCAGGTGCTAGGTTATTATGCTGCACAAATTTCTTTATGGTTTCTTCTATTTTGTGTTTTTGCTTCTTCTTCTTCTTCTTTCCTCCAAATAATTACATGGATGATGAAATTTATGGAGAAAATTTAAATTTGATCAAATGAGGGGAAAGGTGATTAATATCCTCTGTGAAAAGTCATGATGATTTTTATTGTTATAAATTTTTTTGCTTTTTCCTCCAATACTTGTTCAGATATTTTGGGTAAGATTCTCGGTGAGGAGAATTTCATAGCAGGCTTCAAGATCATCTTTGATGGCCTACAATGTCCAAAGCTTAACAAACATGTGAGTAAAGCTTGGCTTGGATCTTTTTTCAAAGGCTTCATTTTGCATTGAATTTGTCATTATCTGTACCATATACTACTGTTAAAGTTGCCTTAAGAGTGTAATGTGTTAAAGTAGTCCACCGGCAGGCATGATGTTTTAACCCAAAACATAATTCACATAATTTACATAAATTAAATAATTTACATAAAATTACATAATTTGTGTGGCACTAAAATGTTGTATTGGATTACTAATATAGTAACAGGCAAATTATTGTGACTACATAAATCTCTTCTAAAGCAGAGAGGATTTTCAGTTAATTCGGGTTTCAACTATAACATAGCTTCATCGGAGTGAATAAATGTTACAATCCAAATGCAAAATGCAGCTATAATTTTCGAGAACCTCTCAAACATTCCATAGCTTCATGTAGCGTGCTAGAAGTCTTTACCGAAGAGTATTTTGTCGATAAAGCAGTGTGTTTGGTTATTGATATGCATTTGGGAGATTTGACCATTTGTTTTCAATGCCTCCATTGATAGGCATGACGTGTGCGACCACTGTTACAACTGCCGTAGCAGTTTGAGTAATATTTCCGTACATACACGTTAATAACTATATGGTAATCAAGTATTAATAATATGCATTGGAACAATTTGGGAATGTCTCTGAAACATTACACTTAATAATTTAATAATTGCATCACAGAAAGCTATGAAAGGAATTTTAAAATGAAGGATTTTATTAATTAAAAGGCATTTACTTTTTTTTACAGTTGGCTTATATATTATTGGATATAGCCGCCCAAGAACTTTTCCCAGAGTTGGCCGATGTAAGTATTTTATTGCAGACATATTTATCAAAGTGAACACCCGAGTATATCACTTCACCAGAGTTCACTATCTGAAAGAAATATGAATAACTTTGTCAAAGTTAGCGAAAGGTTTTTAAACCTTTGTTCTAACGAATTTGTATTGTGTTTCAGTGAATCATGTCATATTGTAACAGTGCTATTGTTGAGTGGATAAAGGCAGTGGCATTAGAAGCAATAAAACCTACCAGCTTGGGAGGTTGCAGGTTCCACTCATAGCCTGCTAAAGTTAGATGGGTCTTTCATCCAGGAGAAATCTATGGTGTTCTCATCTGAAGTGGTCTACAGAATTATTCAAAAAACTTCTAAAATGATTAAAAACAGTAACCTGGATAGCCACTTGACCTGAAGTGCAAGTAATAAGCCATTCGGCTTCTCTCACATAAACATGTGGCTATTTTTCATCGTATAGATTACTGCCTTCCAGGCCAATTTTTTAGGCCAATATCACTCTTGTCTATTGTACAATTTTAGTGGCTAAGAGATAATGCCAGCAATAATTTTTCCATCATGCTTTCATATTTTCATACACAGTATGATCATTTAAAAGCCATTTTTTATGCTCTTGGTCTATTTGATCTAATAGGAAGAAGTTTTGTCTGTAATGACATGTTCTTTACACTTTCTCTCCTCAAGACTATTTTCAAATCATCCTTTAAATAATTTTTAAAAATATTTTGAAAGCAAGTTTGTGTTAAATTAGTGTTATCGGGTAACACAGTCTTTCTTGTTCATTATGTATCTATTCAGGACAAAATGGGTGAATCCTTCACAGTTTACGACGAAGACCACTACAAGAATTGAAAGGTGCTGTAATTTATCTTGGAGGCTTCAACTCGGTGGCTGTTACAACGTACTTTATAATAAGCTTATTAATGCTGTACGCCAAGTGTCAAAGGAAATCAAAAGTAGTCGTTTTCGCAAGAAATTGTTATTCAACTTTTATATACATACTGCTTTTAATACCAATTCAGAAATATTGAGAAACGACTTAAGCAAGAATTTAAAACATCCAAATGTAGGTTAATGCGAAATATTTAGCAGGCTGAAGGTTTTCGACGACTTCATCCTGTGGCACTTACATAAAATCAAACTTGTAGTTAAAATCATTTCAGAGAAAAAGATATTTGGTTGAGTAAAATAATTAATAGTGACGAATATCACAACAAATACAAGGGTAAATCCTGTCATGTTCTAAAAAAAATTGTTCCCAAAGCTTTTTTTTTTAATTCTAATATTTTGGAATAAGTTGTTAACTAGGATCATTTGAAAAATAAGTTGGTGAAAATTGTCTCATTGTGTCATTTCTGAAAATCATTGCTTGAAGTAAGGATTGGTGCTCTAAGGATTTGATAGCTGATATTTTGTTTAATACTTTTCATGTGTTTTTTATGATGTTTTCTAATAATAGTTTTGCAGACAGTAGGCTATTCTTTCAAGTATCCATTCATTGAGACTTAAAATTAAACACATTAACTTTATTTTTGTGAAGAAAGTCGCAGTGGACGTCTTTTGGAAGGAAGGTAGGTATTTTTTTTTGGTGTGTGTAAATAACTAGCAGGATCAATGCATCCTATTCAACAGAGGCTGCTAAAGAAAAATCAAAATGTTTAGCAAAATGCTTGAGTTGATTTTGACCAGATTTTTGCTTATGGTTCAATACTTAAAATTCCATGACAATCTAGGACACATTAGCCCAACTTGTCAAATTACATTTTGGTTAAATATCAAAGTGAATTAAAATCTTTTGCAATTTTCCAATTTTGTTTTGAAATGTGTTTACCACTACTATGAAAAATGACATAGTGACTAAATGTTGCAATATTGAACCAAATTTTTAATTACTGGGTCATTATAAACCATAATTTTGTGAGAATTCTACAAGGGTGACCAAATTGCAATTTTCTTTTAGTTTTGAATTATAAATGGTAGGATTTTTATAATTGCTAAATCACACTCAAAAAGCTGCTATTAGTTTTGAACTTTATTTAGCCATACCTCAAATGACTTAATTGTCATCACTGGGAGGGGGGGCCTAAGTGGCCAGATTTCAGTATTTTAGCCCTTTGTTGGTAGACCTGCTTTAATTTATAGCTTGAAGTATGTTAAACAGCATATCACAGTAACACCTCAGAACCAAATTAACAGCCATAGGTTCAATGAGACATGGATTGATTGTGTGTGTGGCCTGCTAACACTTTCAAATATCACCCCTTACAGGATCCAAACAGGTTCGACTATCCCTGCTCTTGGATTGGAGGGAATTTCAATGGTGCACCAATTCCTAACAAGTGCTTAATTCCAATACTTTATTTCAAGAAGCTGAGTTGCATTTTAATTGCAGTATAACAATGCAACAATCACCATGGTTTCTTACTAATTCCCAAAATTTATTATCTTGATCTGCTTCCAGACCAATATAATTTGACATTTTGTAATTGTTTCTCTTCAAAGTTTCCAATCTTGCCAAGCTATGTGATTATTCCTATTATGTTTATATACCGCTGCAAGCTATGTAATTATTTCTATTACGTGCCTATACTGCTTTTGGCATTACTCAAAAGGAGATATGGATGATATCGTTTAGTTTCAGAACTATTTCATATTGTACGTCTGGATGTTTGTAGTCTTTATATGATTTTGTAGGTAATGTTGGCAAGTGTCATTTCTTTGTTTGTAACTTGTAATGTTAATTAGGGTAATTAGCAGACATTCCCATTCTTTCAGCTATCACCTCATAGATAGATATATATATTTGCTTTCTTTTGTAGTGTGTGTATTTAATTTTATATATTTTTTACCATATCGTTACATTTCTCCATACACTGTACATGGTCATCTTGTAGTATCCAATCGTAGGTAAATAATTTATAGTCTTAGAGGGACATATGCATTCCTTTTGTAAATGTTGACAATTCAGCAAAGCCTTGAATCCACATTGTGAACCATAAAAATGTACAACTTTTGTGGCTGAGCACCTGTATCGGAAAGTGTCAATAGTTCCTCAATTTCAATGACAATAAAAGCTATACAAAGTCCAAGGGCTGGTACATACATATGAATGGTGTTACTAGTATGCCATCCAAATTTATGCTGAGACTAACATTGATAATGTGTTCTCTTGTAAGGCTGGATTACTTGCTTTTTATGGCTAAAGGGGAAACTAAAGTACTAGTCACAGGTTCATGTGAGGTCCCATGCATCGACAAGGCTTGTAATGAGTTTAGAAACGTCAAACAATTTCACAACAAATGGCTTTCAGTAAGAGGGGTTATCCAGAGGCCAGATATCTGTGCTTATTATCTTTGGTAATTGTTTGCCTTTGGGCTCAGACAAGAGTGAGGAGCAAGAGGGGGTACTTAATGGCAAGATTGAAGGGGCACTAAATAGTGAGTTTGCTGTGAAATTTTCAAAGTAGTACAGTGCAAACTGATGTCGGGTGTGTGAGAAGCTGAAACACTACATATATTAAGTTGAAATTCTGTGCAAGTAAATGGAATAGAGAGCATTGAAAGGCAATTAATGTAAGTTGACCATATTCTCTATTATACAGTGACATCAAGGGTTAGTCACTTTTTCTGTATGTTGGTGGTTCTACGGCTGATGGTCAAAGTTTAGTACACTTCATACAGAAACCTATGTTGTCTTAGCAAGAAAGCCCAATGCATTTAAAACTGAAAATGTTTGCCATGTGAATTACAGGCTATGACATGATTTAATGATGACGGTTGCCTTTATCTAGAGTCAAAAGTTGTGGTTTGTTACTGTAAAGAATTACAGCTTACCTGCAAGCTTGTTTCTACAACTGGAATGCCAAACAGTAAATTTAATTTATTCCCTGGACAGTACTTAGACCCAGTGACATTCCCTGGGTAAATTTTTAATCCTGGAAGAGGTTTATGAAGCAATAGTGGAAAATGTTGTTGATATGAGAATAGAACATGAATTATGGAATGATTTTCTTTGCAGGTTTTGTTCGTACAAGTATTTTTGGGTCCTAAGTTTTAGTTTACTGCAGTTGCCGAGTTGCAGTTACTGCAGTTGCCAAAAGTTTTCCTTTGTTGGTTCTGGCCATTACTTCCAGGCATTGAGGAAGATTAAATGCAATGTCTCAGTGAGTTTTGTTTTGTTTTGAGGTATCCCTTGGGAACAACTATTACAAGACTCTACCAAGTATCTGAGATTAGTATTCTCTTTATTAAATATAAGAATAAAATTCATTAACCGAGGATAAGATATCTATTGAATATTTTTAATTAAATGTATTTCAGTTTTATGTGCAATAAATAAAGATGCCATATGCCAGCAATTTTAATTTATGGGTGGAAGATGTTTGCGATTCAATTTATACATAATACATCGCTTTTATTTGTTTTGTTGACAGAAAGGAACTCGGCTAAAGGCTATTTAAAATACAGAAAATATCAGAAAATAGAAGAGGGTTTGTGGCAAACTAAAAAAAAATGGTGTGAGTTCCATACTCATTCCATACTAGAGTTCCATACTAGAGACTTGTAAAGAAAGAATGACATTTTTCCTTAAATCTGATTATTTTTTTTATATTTCACCACCAGCAATTAATTCTTATAATCTTTCATTTGTAGGCAGGCATTTGAAGTAATACACATACGATACATAAACAAAGACGTTATCAGAGACTTGTTAATATCTTTAAATTAATTTAGTACATTAGTAATTGGATTGCAACGGATATCTTCTGGTCTGACAGGCTTGCCCTCAAAAAGGTATGTAACAATTAAGCATATGACGACGATATGAACTGAAATGCGTAGTACATGACCACCACCATTAGTGTGGTAATGGATTGCGGCTCATGTCGAGTTAACGTGCTCAAAGTGTGAAAACAATAAATAACATAAATGAAAATAATATTAAATGCTATTTAAATTTTATATAGGTGCAACTAACTTAATAACCTAATAAATCAATTTTTGAACCAGTTTTCTTTATTTTCACAACAAGGGATATAATAAACTGAAAGTAAAACCGTGTGATGGCAATGCCATAGTTAAGTATTAAGCCCTGTGACTGTTAATAGAGCAGAAGATTAGAATTAGTATTTTCATGGATACAGGTGGCATGATTAGGTTCTGAGGTTGAGCCTGAGTAGGATGCACACAACCTGATGTGATCTGTATATACCAGAGACATCTTTATTACATGTTAGTTGTAAATTTAGGAGCATGAAGTTTAAAATTAGAACACCAACTTCGGTAATAACAACTGGATTCAGTACTAATATATGAGAGAAGGAAACTAATCGAAATTATGCTCTTCAGCATTAAGAGTAACATGAAGTATAGTAACAAAGAGAAGCAATAACTTGTGGTATGTTGTGCAGTCAGTCAAAGAGACTTAACAAAACAAAGAAACTTGATGAAACTAGCCTAGCCAAGGGTCAAAAAAGCACATTGAAAATACTTGGGAGTTGTAATACAAAACCATGCGGGTTGCAGTCTACGATATTCCTCTATGAGTGACTCCTCAAAAACATTCATTTTCAAGAATGTTAAGCACATAACTTTTCTAATAATAGTGGTATTCACATAAATGCTTCACATTAGCCACAATGTATGGACATAACTATAACTTTACAACTACATTTCTTAATGTGAAGAATTTAGATAAGTGCAAGACTAACGTAAATTAACATAACTGTTGAAAGGTAATGAAAAAGGAATGTTTAAGAAATACACACATATGTCGTTGAAATATAACAAACGGGTAGGTCATGGTCACATTAGAGAAGTGGACAAGACAAGATATAAATAAATAGTAAATACCATCAAAATGATACATTGCAATACTAGTGGTCGATAAATACACAAGTGACAGAACATATTAACAAGAAGAGATCTGTGAAATACAAACTCAACCAAGTATGTTCCATTATTGATCAATCACTGAATATGCAATCACTGAATATGCAATCACTGAATGAAGACCTATTAGTACACTGTCAAAGAACGGTTTGATTCCATTGTTCAAAATTGTGTTTCGTATTCGACATAATCTTATGACACAGTAACCTATGGATCTTAGCACTCCTAACGTAACCTACCAACAACAACTCGTAACTAATTGAATAACAATTTAGGAAGAATTCAAATGACTCCTTAACCATTGATAAATTGCACACATCTGATCATACTAAATTTGAAACACTTTTAATGATTTGTAAAGAGAGAGTTGTCATAAATACAGTAACTACTGAAAATATTACTTAAAAGATGAGGTTATGCATATTTATGCATGAGAAGTTCAGTACTGAAAGATTAATTAATGAAATTAAGAAATAAATTAAATGGATGATGATCACTATGGCAGTTCCTTAGAGGGCAGTTGTTGACTAACTGGGTTCCCCCCTTTGCTTACATTGCTCACAGTAAAGTACATACAAGAGGGCTCCTTGAAGCCCCAACACAAAAAAATCTTTCACTGCACAGTGAAAATGAAATAAATTGGTTTTATTTACATTATTTAATATTTTATACATTATATGCCAGTTGGAACAATTTTGTAATGCTGACACCACTATATACTGTCCTCCAATATCATGCTTCAAAGCACTTGTACTGACAGATTGAGCAGTTCCTTTATCTGATGAACATATTCAAACTAGAAACATATTCATGTATGACTCTGTCAAACCTTTTTGACCCACAAAGTTTACATGACACTTTTTCCTTTATTTACAATCCATTCGAAATTAAAATAATATTATAGTGGACACGTTAGCAGATCATTGTTTCAGGGACGGACCATAATTGCTACCAAACC
>KN886999.1:75115-88729 GCA_000934455.1 Apostichopus parvimensis
TGTTAGCAGGGGGCATTTACTCTTTTGTTTCTGTCAGCAGGGGGACATTAACTCCATTGTTTCTGTCAGCAGGGGGCATTCAGTTGTTTGTTTCTTTTAGCAGGGGGCATTCACTTGTTTGTTTCTGTCAGCAGGGGGCATTTACTTGTTTGTTTCTGTTAGCAGTGGGCATTTACTCATTTGTTTCTGTTAGCAGGGGACAAGCACCTTTCTTGTGCTGGGTCCCAAAACTTACTGGTTTGGGGATTTACAAATGACGATACTTACCTGTCTCGATTCTACTTATGCAGTTGATCTACCTAGCCTACAACAGATGGTAACATGGACACAAGTAAATGAAGATATAACATGTAGACAAATCATGATAAACTTGAATGAACTGCTACAGAGCAAATACCAGTTCTACTTCCTTGTACACTATATAAGATGGGGAGTAAAGGCAGACATGTTACATGTAACATTGCTGTATAAGCCAATACTGGTACCACTACCTTGGACACTTTGTAATATGAGAACTTAAGAAAGATTTAGAACATGCCAACAAAATCATGATATGTAAGAACTAATTGCTGTAAAGAGCAAATTACTGGTTGACACTTCCTTGGACACAATCTAATTTGGATAGTTTAGGAAGATATTTGCATGGCAGACAATAATTAATATGCAAGAATTACTTTAAAGAGCAAATATTTCACCTTTGTCTAGCTAAAGGCAGATATGATCAATGAAACAAATGTGCATGACTTAAAAGCAGTTAATCATGACTCAGACTGTGAGGACCAATTTAGTTAAATTTCAAGCAAACTGAATCCATCAGACGATAAGGAATGTCTTTTCATTCCCTAAATCAGCTTCTGCTCAGAGGTACCATTTAATTGCCAACATAAATATGATTAACTCAAGAAGAAAGCTAGTTCTTTAAGCAACCACTCCTTGCTGGTGGAAACCTTGTGAAGATGGCTTCGGTGGAGGTAATCTAGGGACCAACAAGGATAAGGAGCCACCTTCAATACCATGACTAAGATTAAAGCTGGATAGGCTTACAATCTGGTGTGCAAGCCAGGGTTTGCCTAACAGCCATTTGGGACAGTAGTTGCAGAACAGATATGAAGCTGTCTCTGGAGCAAGTAGAGTTGAAGATTTGTCAGAAAGACTTTTGAAGGAGATTTGACAGGGCAAGTAAAAAAAATAACCTTTCCTCCCACATTTTAACTTAAGGACCTCTGTGAGCAAAGTTCTTTGATCCTCCCTGGTTCCAAGAACCCATATTGTCAAATCAGTATTCCACTGTCAGAATACTGGTAGCAATCCCTTTGGAACTGGAGGTCCGGAAGGGACAAAGGAGCCTAGCTCCTGAGATTAACAGAAAAAAGAGAACCCTAAGGTCTCAAAGCAATGGGTGGGCCTAGACCATGGAATCAACCTAGGTTGAGGCCTAAACCAACAATCCACCGAAGAAAAACAGACTCAAAAGGATGTCTGCAGGCTTAACCACCAGGGCCGAACTATAGCCTGACAGAAAAGCAAGAACCCCGAGGTCTCGAAGTAAGAACGTGCATGACATGTAAACACTGATCTGTAAGAATATGTTAAAGGAATGTCTACAACTTATACCACAAAAGACAGAGCTTCTGCCAAAGAATCCTTGGAGGCAAAGGAAGAGATCCAATAACAACTCTCAATCCTGAATCCAGAAATTGGTCACATCACTTGCACAACCACTAATGTCATTTATCTGATCTCTTGTAGAGTTTGCGGCATCCAGTATGTAGGCGAAACCAAAACCACCCTCAAGAAGCCATTCTATGGTCACAGATCCACAGTCAACACCATGAAGTCTGAGACCCCAGTTGGAGAACACTTTAACCTTCCCAACTATACCATTAACGACATGTCCCTACAGGGGATTGAATCCTTAGGTAGCCGTCCTGACCTACTACGAATCAGCAGAGAGAGGCTGTGGATGCCACGCCTTCGCACCATTCAACCTCATGGGCTCAACATTCAGAAAGGACATGACTAACTTTTCTTCTGTTCCCCCCTCATTCTCCCCTAGTCCCCCCCCCCAGCACTCCTCTTCTCATAGCTCTCTTCCACCCTTTTTCTCCACACCTTTCTGTCTTTGTCCTTCTCCAGTTTATTCCCTGCCCCCTTCCTTTAATCCTCCCTTTGTCCCTCCACTGTTTATCTCCTACCTCTCCTCTTCCCCTGTTGGTTTCTTTCTTTCTCTATGCATCCCTTGTCTACTAATCCCCTTCCATCCATCTCTTTGTGTTCACCATGCTCATTAACCTGTCTGTATTCTGTGCGTGTTTTTGTCTCCTCTGTTACTGTTACTTGTCATTTAGCCTTTGAAGAAGATCCTGCTAGGATCGAAACGTCAGGCCAACTTACTTTTACACATTAGAAAATTGATCTGCTGCCAATGGGGAAGGGTGGGTTGAGTGGGGGTGAAGGGGGGGTTGAACTGAGTCACTCAAGACTGTTCTGGCCTCTCCCGCAGTTTATGTGGTTGCACCCTGTATCTGTCAGTCTTTGAGGTACTTGTGACACAAAATTCTGACAATGGATGACACATCCAGCAGCATCAATAAAACATTAGTAGTTATGAGATGACTCATTCCTTCAAATCAACTGACGGGTTTAAACTCTGGAGATCAGATTGAGGTAATCCAGGATTAAAGGCAAGCTGGGATTTACTGTATTCAATAATCCAGGATAGAGATAAGCTAGGATTTACTGCATTCAAAGAGAACAAAACTTACCACATGACATCCAGATTGGGGTTATTTTTGCCTCTGAAATAGGGATTGCCTCTGTCGGTGCGAATGACATCTTTCTCCACGGTACACCTGACATCCTTCCAAAACTGCTCTTTCTCCTTTTCAGTCATTGATGCTCTGAAAGATGAGAAGCAAAAAGAGAGAGGTGCACAGAGAAGAGAAATTACAAGACTGTAACTTTCTGTAGAGCAATGCAGTTAGGGTGGGATCAATTTGGCCCTTAGGCTTCTTACCAGGTTTAGTTTGCTGCCGTTGAAGTCAGGTGGACTACCTTTAATATTAACTGACTCGTACTTGTACATTAGATTTATGTTGGGCTGGGTTTTAGTTCAGTTCTTGGTTTTATTTTGGTTTATCATAAAATGCTTATTTGAGGCTGCACGAGTACATTGGTCTGTTTGTAAAACCCTGCTACATTTCTTTACACAAATTTGCATACCCAATAATTTGCCCATTTTTGCATGGCATTTTATAACGTGATACTTGATAAATTGCTCTGGATGTTGGCCTCCAGACGAGGCATCACATGACAGGTCTAAGAGCAAGGTTAATGTGAATCATTTCAGATCATCAATCTTACTTATGAATGGTGAAGAGACTAAAAGCTTTCCAAAATAATACCATGTGCAGTGATGACTCATGCATCAGCTCACAATATTCATTGCTCATTGAAAACTACAGCTCACTTCTGTCTGGCTAAACTTTTGAGGTTGTTTTGTTTTTTTTTCCCTTTTTTTTCATTGGGGCTTTTTCCGGGGTTTCCCTTGGTTCTTACGAACGTAACCTGTACCGTTTACAGATCCCTGAATCAGAGTACCACCATCTGCACGGAAGCGTTCACATGCATGTGAACACACAGCATGAACTTGCATACAGACGTGCTGAGTGATTGACTAGTTCAAGCTCTCACTAGTGCAGTTTGACTGAACCTTCAAAATGGACTATAGAAAAGTCAGGTTGCTTAAAATAATTATTCTTGAAACTTTCAAATATGTTTCAAAAGGTCTCTTCCTCAATAATAAGATGGGAAATTGTACATATTACTTCTAATCAACTCCTTGGTACCGTTAGGGCATCTGCGGCCAGCTTGTCAAGTAGATGGGAATGACATGACAGTGCCCTCTGTTGATTTGGGGCGTGGCTAGTGAGCCCTATTATCTAATTTTCCTTAACCATTACTTATATTTGTCCATTTCTTGTCATCTTCACCTCTTTTTCTTGATATCTTCATACTCTGCAGTTTTCTCCTTCTCCTGCACCATTCTGTCATCATCTGTTGACTCAAAGTCAAACATTCCCAGAAGGAAGGGCCAAATCTCTGCTCTGAGGGTTTTATCGATGCCTCCGAAAAATATGGCCTTTACGACAGAAAGAAAAGAAAAGCAAAGGGGGAAAAACATTTGAGTATAAATCAAAGCAAGACTTTGGGTGTTTCAAACTTTCCAGGACTGAATTGCTAAAGACTTGCAGTCTATTATTTAAGAAACTGAAAAGTTTGAGTTCTGTCTGTTTCACAGAGTACTGTAAAATTTAATATTACAAAATGAAAAAAAAGCATTGGAACTGTAGCTAATGAAAGCAGCTCAGCTTGCATGTGGAAGGCTATTTCTAGCAGTGTTCACAAACCTGCCATAAGATAACACATAACACCAAACGTACATTAGTATCACACTGACTAAAATAAAGTTAATTAATAAGGAGTAATAAGGGAGTCATGAACGACAATTTCCTGGTCCACATGCGTTTCGTATTGGTTTTAAATCTGATGTAAAGAACTACCGACTATATTTTTTTTCTTCAAGTTGCTGCAAACTTAACCTGAACAAAAACTGCAGTGCTGTGGGATTTAGTGTAGCATAGTAGCCAAAGCTTGAACACAAACCATCCAAAAATAGTTACAGTACTTCATGCAAAGCAGAAACTTATGTAACTACATAGTTTCACCATTCAATTCTTGCAATGATGAAAAAAAATTATTGCAGAATATTACCTTCCGTAAGGCATAGGGTTCTTCAATTTGACCTTTCTCATTAACATACGACCTCCAAATTTCCTCATTTATGACCCCATAAATACCCTCTTCTGGATGGCAGTCTTTGGCTTTCAGACCCGACTGGATAATCGTAAATTTCCGACAGAGGTCGGTGGTCTCCCCTCCTGGTTGGTCCTGTAATAGAAAACAAATGTGTTTACAAAAGAAGACCAAGGCCTTCAGTAACAAGAGAAAAAGACGTTAAAGATTGAACAAAATGACTAGTAACCTGTTTTACTCAAACTCATCAACTGATAATATATTACAAATATATTGTCTAAACTTTGGAATTTATTAGCAAATCGGTAACAATCCAAGTTCTCTTCTTGACAATTGGTCAAAGATTTCTCCAAATGGTTTACTCTGGACATGGTAGAGCAAGAGTATCTCAGTTGTGACGAGACAGGTAAGTGAGGAAGCAAAGTCAAAAAGCTTCTTGCTGATTGGCTAAACTAGACACTTGTTATTAAATATGATTAAATCAGCATCATGACGGGGTTGTACAAGTTAAGTATGAATGGACATAAAGTGTACAAGAGATGCCTATAGATACTATTTGGACACCAAATCTGGTACAGTATGACTTCAGATGGTGTTCTTGGCTATCTATTGACTTGAGGCATGGTGGTAAACTTGAGAGGAGGGGAGGGGGGCAATATATGTCCAGCACATTTTTGTCGTTGTTGTTGGTTACATGTACTAGCTACATAGTAGATGTAGTTACCAGCTACAGACTTACCTACTGTAAAAACAAATAGTGAACCTTTTGGTCAGTAATCAATGCTAATTAAAATTTCTACAATGGCTTCAAATTGCTGGCAATGAGCGTAGTTTAGAAGGCCTCATAAAAATCAAGAGCGCAACGGGTACTACGGCTCCTTGCTTAGTGGAATATTAAAGTGTTGTATGTTATCACCAAATATCATAATACTTAGGCCTAAGTGTACCAGCTAGTAACCTACAACAGGATACCAAGTATGGCTACAATCCAACTTACATTTGCAGTGTTATGTGAAGAAAATGTGGGCCCATATGATCCCCAAAATATTGGACCTCACAAATTTGTGCCCAAAGATTGTGTCCCAAATGTATTTGAGGTGGAAATTAATATTTGGGCCCACCAAGCCCAGAAATGGGCCCAGAAAATTTTGGGTAAATATGGTCCCAAAAACTTGGGCGTACATGTACCAGCTATGAACCAACAATTGTATTTACCAAGTTTTCTAGCTGTGAGGAGAAAGGCAACCGAGAAATTAAGTAAATATTCTACATTCTTCCTAGAGTTCCTTCCCAAGATAATGACCAATTACAATAGCTATCACCTTCACAGCTGTTCAATTTGAATATTAGAAAAATTCTTCTCTTCAACAAGCTAATAAAAAAGGTAGCCCTTTCAGGTACATAACTGACGTCAACTAAATTTTGTAAATTATTACAGGGTAATGTTGTGAAACTCAGCTCACAGAAAGCCTATGTGCACTACATTAAGCCTAGAAGGTAGACTCCTGAATATTTTAAAATCTCCACATAATGAAATTCCATTTATGGTTGAAATGCTTTCAGAGTAGAAGATATCCTTTTTCAACAGAGTGAATAAAAAAGAAGAAGAAGAAGAAAAAGGAAAATTGCGTGGGAGGCCTAATCTTTTTGTTCTCCTTCCAAGCAATATATTTGCCTCTACTGTCAACGCAGGTAAAATCCTCATGAATATTTTACTGTAAGTCATTGACATGTAGACTTGAATTGCGCCGTCCTAGCAAATAAAAGCAATAATAGAGAGGTTCAGGAAAAAAATAGAAATATTTCGAAAGAAGAGAACTCTGGAAATGCCAAACTGAAAAAAAAACAAAAAAAAACTCTGAACTTACTCTGTTTAGACTTTTGATGCAATGCTGCCAGTGTTCAAACACCTCTGCTAACTTATTTAGGCCACCGTGGTGAAAATGAAGGATCTTGTACTGACTCTCACGGCTCGCGATTACAAACTGTCCACTTGTGCAGCTCTCATCGCTGAAGAATATCCTCAACGACCGCATGTGGCAGAGGTCGACGGCGAACACCCCGCAGAGCTGCTCCCTGGGGTTTGTCATGGAGACCGTCTGGCCTTCCGCAAACAGAGATATGGCGTTATCGGGAAACATCATGTTATGCAGCCACGCTTGCGACATGTCGCTGGTCATGTGATCATCCTCTTGTAGATTCCTGAGGAAGCTGTTGAACGGTTCCGGGTACTCCGAGCCTTGAGAGGCGCTCGAGATGCTGTTGTCGTCGCCGTTGTCGTCTCCCTCCTTCTTCGTCCCGTTCGGTAGATCCAACTCCGACGGTCTCTCCGGCTGGCTCTCGCTCTCCTCTGGGTTACGGATCTCGTGATCCCCCAGTAACTTATGGAGCATCAACTCCGTGTGTAGGTCTCCGCTGGTCGAGGATTCGGAGGAACTGCCCCTCCGTGCCGCCAGCCCTCCATCCTCCGCAGTATCCTCTATGCTGACGCCGTCTCTCTCTACTTCCGACGGTCCATCCGCCTGAATTACCTGGCTGTCCCCCAAATTCTCAGAGTCATTTCTCGAGCCGTCCGACATTTCGTTCAGCTTTGATTTTTGGTCTCCATCCCCTATCCCAGAGTCCTGGAAGCTCACATTTAAGCTGACTGGACTGCCGCCCTCTGTGTGCTTCTCCTCCCCCTCCTTCTCCTCCCCGTCCGTATGGAATCCGCCCACGGCAGAGTCGTGGCTTTCGTTGTCCTCCTTCGATCCCAGACTCAGCTTGGGACTCTCTTCTACTCTGACCGGGGAAGACTCGGAAGTGGACGATACGACAGAATCCTTCTCTGCTGTGTTCAGGTTGATGGAGATGTTAGGAATCCAGGTCAGAATCAGGGAGGTGTTCAGATATCCACTGCCGTGGGTCCGAATGGTCATGTAACCTGGCAGATGCTTCGGTAAGGACGACAGCTGAGGTGGAGGGTGCACGCAAACATTATTTTTGCAGTAAATGATCTCTCCTTCCAGTGGAGGTGCAATGATAAACTCGGGGTCCGAAATACCCAGAAAGTCACTGAATTTCTTCCACAGGTTCGACATCCTGGCCGGGGGATTTTTTTGGACGAGCGAGTTCTCTGGCTAAGCGTTCAATCCCTTCATCTACAGAAAAGATGAAGAAACAAAATATATATATGACTTGGACTGATATGATAAATGATTGATATATGATTGATATGATATATGATTTGGAAAATGATCTTATTAACACTGTGCTCAAGTGAAGCAATGGGGTAAATAAGTATTGAAGAAAGTAGGCTTCAGATACTAGCAAAATTTAGTCTGAAGTAGTGTTTGTAATTGTAACAAGCTGTAAAATGTTTGCAGTTGTGTGAAAAGTATAGATATTATAAAGTAAAACACACAAAAGGCTTTGAAGATTATGGACAAACACAGAAGACTTTATGGAATGCAAAATACCATCTAGATCAGGGGTGGGCAACCTTTTTGAATGAATGGCCAAATATGAGGAGTGAAAAATTGACTGGGCCGCACCTAACCAACGACCCTGCTGTTGATTTCAAACCTTTGAATCCGAAGACTTTCAAGCAATAGGTGTGTGTAATTAATCTGTATTCACAAAAACATAATGTCAATACAGTACATTGATAATTAATGGGGATAATAGGCCTACCTGACAGCATCATTAGTGCCGAAAAATTCTAATCAGCTACAGTAGCACGTTTTTTGTGATGATGTAAAATTGATTGACTTTTTTTCTTTTTCTTGAGACGTGTCACAGGTCGCAAAAAGTCACTGGCGGGTCGCATGTGGCCCGTGGGCCGTAGGTTGCCCACCCAGATCTAGATGATGCTCTGTACTAACCATTCTGTTCAACCATTTGGAATTAGTTTCTTGCAAAGCCAACAAGAAATATTCCATACAAATGTTTGTGTCATTATATAAACCATGAGGTCCAGCATATACATAATCAGCTATTTGGATTTGACCATGTGAGGTATACTGTTGTCATGTGAGGTATACTATTGTCATGTGAGGTATACTATTGTCAAGTGAGGTATACTATTCACGACACCATCCCTGCATTCTGTCCGAGGTAAAACCAGTCTTCAAAACGATATAATGCAACGTGTCTGTATGCAGTTCCCTATGTAGCCGGTGTCATTCATGAGCTTTGATACCTTATACTGGTTACCACCTGCCAGCTTCCATCAGGTTTCCTTCGCCGATAGCGACAACTCATGAATATTCGTATTTTGATATAATCTTTCAAATGGACCAACAGTACCGTGAAAGTATGAAGGTCTCCATTGCATGTATAAGCCATTCAAGTAAACTTAACTTTCATTCATGTGCCATACAAAGGAAAATGAGTCTAACTGAATTGGCTTGGACACTGACTAAATTTTGCAGGATTTTGAAAGAAAAGGTGATTGGAGTAAGAAATGATTCAATTGCTGGCAGTCGACTTGCATTTCTAAGCTTCTTATCATCCAAACAATTTACGAGAAATGTTGTCTCTTTCACTGTACCTGAATTCCAAACCATCTGTCGTTTATTTATTTATTATGGTAGACCATGCAAGGGGTTGCTTTTTAAGGTTGGAGGGGGGGGGGACCTTCTTCGTTTTTTTGTGTCAATTTTTTTTTTTGTGGCGTATTTTTACTCTATAATTTTGGGTCTTGTGTCTGTGTCTCTCTAGTGTCTCTCTCGGGGGGGCCCTGTGGGGGGGGCCCCCGCGCTCTCCCCCTTTGCATGTGCCAGAGAGCGCGTGTTTTTTGTGTTGTATTTTTTTCTAATTTTCTGATTTTACAGTTTTATCCTATTTTCTCTGGTTTTTTCTTGGGCTGTGGGTTTTTTATTTTTTGTTTTTTTTGGGTCAAGCATGTGGTATACAAGAGTGTAACATGATGTGCCGTGTTTTTTGACTTTTTGTTTTTCCTATGTTCTCTCGCTAGTGTGTGGGGGTGTGTGCTCTTTTTAATTGACTTCTTCGGCGGGTGGCCGGTTTTTTTCAATTTGGCCGGCTTTCAATTGGGTTGTTGGTTTTTCCCCGGTTTTCCGGGCCCCTGTGCCTTACTATTAAATATAACATTTCTGAAACATCCAATACCCAGAAATTCTCACATACATGTGGGACTTTCTTTTCAATTTACTGAAAACAGACTTGACACCCATAACAAACATTTTGACAGGAGATGGTTTTCCTATTATCTATTTCGGGCCTGCTAGGTTGTAAATTATGTAAACATGGCCATGTCCTAATTACCTTATCATCCCAGAGCAAATTAAATCTCCTCTGCTTGGCATACAGTGTAGTGCTTACACTCTAATTACATTTTCATCACGAGAGGCAGGAGAAGAAAGAAGAAAACAACACACATGCCACGAGAAATTACTTTTACTTCCGCTAGGGAGGTGTTACTAAGCATCCACATTTGTTGGATTTTTTTTGTTTTTTTGTATTCTTGCAAGTTTGGCAGTGCAATGACCGGTTCACAAAAAAAGAAAATGAAAACAAGAGGCAACCAGAAAGGTGTAACAGTTTCACAAACAAGATGAAGAAATAATTACGGCACAGTACAAATTGTATACTTGGTTACACTATACACTATCTGTGCATACATTCACTCAAACACAAAAGATATTTCTGTCTTGGAGTTCTTTTCAAATTTCATTTTTATTGGCAAATTTGTGGTTTATCCTTTGGTAATAACTTAACATAATTTACATGATATAATCTTAAATACAATTGATACTGTATCTTGACTGCGATAAAGTCAACGACCACTGTAGTTTATGGTATAGCTAATCACTTAGGAAAGTGGAAATTCTACTGTATTTATCAATATTTGGAAGACTGAATGAGAGAACCATTGTAGGGTAGTTCTTTATTAAACCCATACCTGGGTGTTTGGAAATGGTATATATCCCCAAGGATTATCCAGTCACTTGTAAGATAACTGGGATAAACAGGGCCAAGGTACAGTACTGTTAAGTGTTATACAAATTTAGGACAAAGGGGGCAAGGATAATCTTATACAAATTGGGACAAGGCGGGCAATGGTAATGTTGAACAAATTGGGATAATTAGAGAAGGCCAAGGTAATATTGAAAAAAAAAGGGGCAACCTTACAACAGGGTCAAGGTACCGTTGAATAAAGTGCAATCTCTTTTAAACCAGGGCCAAGGTATACCAGCCTGTTGAACTATTCCAGATACAGTTCTGATAAAAGTGGCCATGACACTGTACACACACATGTCTGTACCGTAAAGAACTGGTGTTTTGCCCATTCCTTGATAACATTACCTGTACCTATAAATTAAGGTTTGACAAATTTCAAATATTTCTAATGCTGTCTTTATTAACCGAGATAATACAGCCAATGCACCACACTGAAGTATTGCTCAGGTTATCAGCACATTCTTCAGGAATAGACAAGACAATATATTGGAGTATCCAGCGTGATTGGGTCCATATTGTAGCTCGGTAATGTATCATAATAATGAATCTACATTCCTTACAACCTTTGAATAATGACAAGAATGTAAGGTATGTTCTCCCAAACGACTGTACCAGAGATATCTGCAAGGACCTCCACAGCTTCAAGCTCATCACTGTGTCTCCAGTCTCTCACCTACACCCCCCCCCCAAATCACAGTTCTAAGTGAGTCACTTAGAGTAAGGTTTTCGAAAAACTATTTACATGATCACTTACACCTGGGGGACTGTACAAAGATACAAAAACATTGGAAAAAGTAAAGGAATATTTACAAACTAGTTTTTTATGAAGATTTTATAATTTTCTTGAATTTAAAGTTTTGTCATTTGAATCTTGTATAGTGTAGCAAAAATAGGCAAAATGCCAGACAATGCAAAACACTCTTCATACACAGTAACCTTAAATAATTTTATTATTTTATCGGAACTTTAATTCACGAAACCTACCATTTACAGTTAAAAGCGAGTTTGTTTAGTTTGAGTAAACTTTGGAGTACCTACAGTACTTACTTGATCACAGGCAACTGTGTGGTCGTCTTAACAAATCTATATATATACTGTAAGAAGAATACCAATTAATAAAGACAGCATTAGAAATATTTGAAATTTGTCAAACCTTAATTTATAGGTACAGGTAATGTTATCAACGAATGGGCAAAACACCAGACAAATCAGCAGCTTTCTTTACACAGTGTGGTGATAAAAATAGAGTTGGACAGTCCAACCACTGCACCAGTGAACTTTCATGTTTTTTTTTAGTCAAAACTTTTAAAATTGTTCATATTGCATGTGATTGATACAAATTATGAAAACAAACAAAATCTATTGGATTTAACAGACAGCTTTTAATAAGGAATATATACCAGTTGATTCAACTTGTCTCTCATTCAGTTCCCTGCCCCCAACCCCAAGTTAGGGCTACCAAAATTAGAAGGCAAATAGAGGCGGGATGGGAAGGAATGGTGACATTTTAGAAGTATTTTGAAGACCTTACAGAAGGAACCTTTAAATGTTGTTGCTTCTTTATTTTACTTTCCTAATTACAAGGTTTAGAAAACTTGACATCAATGAAAAGTTATGAATGGAATTTTAACATATATACTCACAGCTGAGTGACACAGTGTGCACCCAGGGATTCAAATCTACAAATTGCTTTAAGCACAATAAGTTGGGGACCCAAACTCCATGAAGTGGCCCAGGATACCTTAAAAGGTTAATGCTACCGTGCTCTCACCCACAAAAACTATAACTACACAGAAATTATTTTCCTCTGTACTTTACATGAAATTATTGATTGTACCACCTGTGTTCATAGCTTGTTCCATTGCCCAAATAAAAAAAGAAATAAACACTACTGAAATCTACTGAACTGAAAAATATATATTGAAAAATACTGTATGTAAATATCATATATAAATATCAGTATAATATACTGAAAAATATCATATTATTTGGACAAAGCCAACCAATGCAATGAGTCGATGACTGTACAGGTCTGTAATCTCACATACAAACAGTATAGGGACTACTGTAGATGAGAACTGCCTTGTTTACTCGTCCACACGAATATTACCTTGAAAAACGCAGGGCACACTGTTCTATTCTCTATCAGCCAAGCATGATCAGACAACTTAAAAAATCTACTGTAATCACCACAACAAGCCACAACTTACAAACTAATTGGAAAATAAAATAAAAGATTCTCTGAATTCCCAATGGTGCCCAACAAGTATATTATTTCGCCAAATAATTTATGTAAGATCTATGACAATGTCATTTCATACTGCAACAATAGAAATAGAATCAATGGTTGGACTCTTATACCACACCCTAACCCCGCCCCCCCCCCCCTTTTCCCTATCCCATCCTACAAAAAATACAAAAAAGTTGAAAATTATTTTCATTCGGCAAGATATATATCTGTTTTAAGATATTGCTGAACTGGAGATCCTTATATCCCTCACCAACATACACGGCATACATAGATAGTACAGTCATGCTATACCGGTAATCAAATATTGCAGGTACTTGTAAGGCAGCACTTCAACTCAGTCAAGTACTGTGTTCCCTTATTGATGAGCGTGCATACAGTCACAACTCACCAGTATATTAAAGAATAGTTCTGTAGACAAACATGTAGAATGTCCAACAGAATAATTTTAATAAGAAATTTATGTGAATTTTTCTCAGGCGTTTTCATTCAAGGATCCCTTCAAATCCAGTCATGTACAGTACAGTATCAGTAGTTTATACTTTTTGGCATATTTTCCAGATAGAGTGGAAATATATAATTTTATT
>KN887000.1:0-10658 GCA_000934455.1 Apostichopus parvimensis
CTCATCTGATTATGTCAAAGTGATTGATAGTTTGTTGTAAACTGACAAAGTATCATTCAACCGTTTCTGTTACACGAATAAACCAAATTGTTCATACTGGTAAGCATATAGTTTCATGGAAAACGGCTGAAGGGTAAGTTTTCCTGTAGTAGAATGTTAGCTTGCTCGGAATAAAAGTGAGAATGTTAAATAAGATCATACTAATGAATTTCCTAAATTTCAAACTTGTTTTACAACTTTCACTTTGTTATTCTCATTTCAATGGCATGAGACGCTCCGTCTGTTCTCTTTCCTTCCTTAGAGCTGCATGGAACGTACGGACGTAACTTTCACAAATGTTGGTGACTGTGAAAAACAATTATAAAGCCTGATTGATACTCACTGTAGCCCATAATTGTATTTTCGTTTTCTTTTCTTGTTAGTATCACATATTGCCAATTTCAGTACTTACACAGAACTCATTTCATGAATTTTGTTCGATGGGGGAAATGCCTTCTGTGGACATCCGTAGGAAACGAAACAATGAAAAGGATACGCCCTTGTAAAACGTCTATGTGTGTTGCTGCGCTTTGTCAACTAGCTGCTACGTGTCAGTGAATGTAAATTTACTCTGTAAATCGATAAGAAGACAATTCTATAATAATGTTCAAGTTTTCGATTGCGATTGTCATGTTATGTGGACTGCACATCGGTTTAGCTGAAGAATTTAAGCATACAGTCACCGTATCAGATCAGGTATTATTATACGGCTGTCAAAATAATGTCGGACTCCAAACCAATTGGCGATTTAATGGCAGTTTACTGTATTACGGAACTAGCTTGGTCGAAGATCAGTATGCAAAAAGTATTTCGCTTCTCACAAACTACTCGATATTCATTCAACCCGTATCTATTTTACACGAAGGTGTTTATGAATGCATTCGGAACGCGTCTATAATATTCAGACATCATTTGCATGTGCAAGGTTTGTATAACATTGTTCGTTTCATTGTGTACTGTTGAAATAGTAGATTATGTGCTTCCTATGGTCGTATAGACTGTATGTTGCCGTGTTCGTTTGTTAAGTCATGGGCAACTTCGGACTGATTGGAGCAGATCTCATTAAGTCGTCAACCACAAACGAAATTAAAAGAAGAAAAAATGCATTTTAAAGAAAGTGTGTTTTAGAAGAAAGCATTTTGCTAAACAAGTTCTCACTTAATCGTAACCATTCTAGTCCGTCCTAGGAAATCGTTAACATTGTCAACAACAAGCGAAATGTCAGATGGAAAACAAATGCATTTTCAAGAAAGTGTTTCATTAGAAAGCATTTTGCTAGACTAGTTCTCAATTAATCGTAAGCACTGTCAACCACAAACGAAAAGACATGAACAATAACACGACATGCCAAGAAAATGTCTTTCAGTAGAAGCATTATTCTCAATTAATCGTAACCATTCTCAACTACGCACGAAATTACATGAAATACAAATGCATTTCTAAGAAAAGTACGTTTCAGTAGGGAGCAGTTTAGTAAACTAATCATCGGTAAATCGTAATCATTGTCAACAACTAACGAAATGACATGGAAAACATGCGTACTTTTATAAAATGTGCGGCAGTTGAATCATTTTACTAGACTAATTCCAGATCCGACAATAATCCTTTCAGAGATTATTTTAATTGCAAAATTTGTTGTTAAACCCTCATTTAATGTAAGCATGCATAATAACATCAAGTTTGACACATTACTTAGTATGAGGAGACATAAACATCAGAAAACGTGATCCAGAAACTTGTATCTGCATTGGCATGACGCTGGTATTGATTTACAACAAAGCGACTTCATTGAGACCAAAAATGTATGTAGTGAGTAATACCATAAAGATGAACGAGTTATGTCTTGGAAATAGCAAAGAAGAAATGGGGGAAGAATCGTTCTAACAAGTTGACGTAGATTTGTTGTGTCACGGTTTAAAATTAAGAACATCTCAACCATTCCATTTTTAGAATAATATATAGAATATATCTCAATTCCGATAGTTTTTATTTGAAAATACTAAAATCCAAGGCAGAAGGGATACATTTATTTATTTAATCAGCCTCTTTATACTTCGAAAAGTCCGTTTTCTTACACAAAAAAAAAACGTTTAAAGCAGTACCCTGAAGCTATTATTACGCATATAAACCACACTTAGTTGGAACTATCTTCAATACATGCCAATGATGTGGGTGAAAAACTGGTAGTTAAAAATGTAAAAGAAAATATTTGTTATCCTTAAGAAAAGTAGCAAATTCAAAGAAATAATCTGCGTTCGAAGTTTTCAAAGTAATGATAAGTTCTCAACTAACATGCAAGTTGAAATTGAGCTCTTGTTACATTAGTTTTTTGTTTAAAGTATATACTTCCTTTTAAATTGGACGTATTCGACTGACGACTGTCTGTTCACAAACTGAATTAAGTGTTGTGACGAAAATTGCTTGTTTTGCGAATTTACCAGTTCACAGAAATACATATATTTCTAATCTTTATTTATCATATTTTAAACAGTAAGCTTATAGATTGAAGTGTGACATATTTACATTTTGGGGGAATGAGTTATGGTAATAGGGTCTGTGTATAGGAGTTTCACTCTTGGAGTCGGTACTAAATTGAGGGTTAGGAATTTGTTGATTTTCTATTCAAAAAACAAATCCACTTGCATTTTGAAATGTCTAGCAAGCAGATTCATATCAAGTCAGGCCAATGCTTCTTAAATTAATCAGGGAAGAAATGTAGGCTCAAGACATCAATACTTAGTTGGCCTGATATAGAGCTTCGAATATTAGTCTTGAACGTTAGTATGTATGTTTTGAGGGTCTTAATGTAGCCATGTATTACAATTGGTTACGCTCAATTCTAAAATTCATCTTGTGTTAATACCTCAGTATTTCAGATCTTTAGTCGTTTCCCATCTTTTACAACTTTAAACTGCACATTGTGTGGAAGATGCTGAAGTCTGGTCATATTGATTTCAAAACACAGTATGTTAGTTCTTAGCCAACGGACACTGAGTAACAAATGAGGCATCAATTTGCAAAAGAGACACAAAATAGTACATTGAATTTTTGAGATGCAACATATTCTGTACAGGCTTGGACGAGCAATACATAAATCACTTACAGATCAAACTGATATAAAGTAATAACCCCTCCCAAGATGCAGATCAAAAGATTGAATTTTCTGAGCGGCGCAGAAAGGTACTGAAATTTATCACTGACATTCGAGGCAATCACAGTGGTGAACCTTAATCACATTCACTCACCACTGAAACAGGTTCGTGTTAATTTTTGCTAATCAAGAAAGACATGAACAGCTTTACCATAATTTCAATTGAAGAAGATGAACTAACCATCATCTTGATATTGTAACATTTTGACGACATTATGACGACATGCAAGTTGGAAACCCAATGTTATAACAGCAACATCCACGATCAATCCGACGTAGATCACTACCGGAGTAATATTCCGTTAATAGCGATCTAACTCTTATTTGAAGATTGAAAGTGATATGCGAATCATCAGTCCTGCATTAATAGACAATACGTGCTAAGTATAATGACTTCCATTTATCAATCTTGTTTTATCAATTCATGTTATCCATCTTTACATTATGGTTAATAAATAGTATTTACCCTAAAGATTACTTGAGAATATTGTGTTTGTATTCATTTTAATATACTTGTTTGTTTTATCCTAGTAAAGGTATGGCGACTTGTTGCAGAAGTTGAACCCCCCTTCTCTTGATCTAATGTATCTCGTGAATGCGATACCAGCACAGCGAAGCTCTTCAACTATGTGCTACAGTTACATATTTTAATTTATTTCATTAAAATTCTTGTTAAAGCTGTTGATGGTATCCCAGGCCCGTTCATGATTCATTAACGTTTTCATATTGTAGCTACAAGTTACTTATTTCAGGACATGACGTAACATACATCTATCTCTCCTAAAATAATTATCTCAACATCTTTATGTCTTAATTACAAAACGTGTTGCAGTGCATGGCAGACAGTTTTAAGATATCACTGATTATTATTGTTTATTGATTATTACTGTTGCCACAGTTTTCTTGTAACTGAGTTCGAGCTTTTGTTCACTGCGCAAATAAATGTCGCCTCAGCAATTTACAACAAATAATTGTTTAACAGTTATGGCTTGCAAAATGCTCTTGTTGTTCCAGCAACACGTTAAACTAATGGGGTAAAGAAGTAACCAAGTTGACTATTTTGCACAAATGTCACATGTATATGTGTTTTCAATATCAAGGAGTTCGGAAATTTCTTAAACAGTACTTCACTTTACTTTTCTTCACATAGAGAAATGACCAAGTTCTCTCTTTCTAGAACATGGATGTTCACCTAATATGAAAGAGTCATGCAAATAGACGTTCCGGTACAAGAACAAGCATTTGCTTTCGTTCAAGTAAAATGTTCTTCCTAGACCTTCCTAAAGGATACAGATGTCTGTTAGAAAGTTGCCTAGTCCTCAACATTTAACACAGAAAGCATTGAATTTTAATTTTAATGAAATTTTTATATTCTAGTTGTAAAAGTTGGATCATGTAACATCCTTTATCACGTATTAGGGTACTCAATAATGAACATTATATTACCAATATGTTTTATTGTATGAGATAAGTCTCATTTTCTTCATGAGAATGAAGGTGGTGCGAGGATGCTACTCACTGTAACACTGTCATAACTTTCCTGCATTTAACAAGGCTACGCTACAACATTTCATATTTACTTTCATGATAAATGCTACTATAGTAGATGGATTAAACTTGGTTTAGTAGACTAAGATGTTCGTGACAGATCTCTTCTTCAATTATCTGTGGTGGAGTTAAATGACAAACAGAATTCCCTTCGTGGCTTAACTTTCTGTTTCCCTATACTTTAGCTTCAGTAAATACTGAAGTAATGATATATGCTATGGCATGATATATATGGAAAGTGAAAGCTCCTCGGAACTACGTATAATGCATCGTTAGGCTGATGTTACAAAGAAATTAGTAATTAAAACTTTAACGACGTGGTTTGTTGAGTGTTTACTTACATGAAGCATGTCGAAATAGCATAAGCTAAGGAAACGAAAATAGGAAGTAAAAGTGAAATTTGCTGATGTGTGCTTATCTTGGTCATTAGTAGATACTTAGAATGTTGTTTCAATATTAGTACATCGTCACTTTCTTTTTGCTCAAGACAATTCTATCCAACGGCATCTAGATTTTGTTTTCGTATTTAACAAGTCAATTTGAACAATAGTTTACATTTATCATTGTCTTTTAGATGTCAGTAAAGAATATTTCATGAAGATTTTATATCACTGTAATAGCACTAAACACTTTTTATTGGTCAAGGAGTACTCACAATGATCCTTGAGTCGTAATGCTAATAGTGAATACTAATATTGTTGTTATATCAAAGCATAGCTTCAAGCTGTTCTTAAACACCGTAAAGCAATTCACATTCAAATATACATACACATATAGTTTAAATTTAATTAAAATAATACCATTTTTATTTCTGGGATGCGATTGAAAGTCACATAAACGACCAATCATGAAGTAAACGCATAAGCTATTTACATTTTCTAGGTCAAATGTATTGTTGATGGACCTTTGTTATCTTGCCGAATATAAGTATGGAAGCTCATGCGGCCAAAGGAAAACATTGTTTCTTTCGTTTCGAAAGATAAGATATTTGTGGTTTCCCTACGTGCAGTGCTATATTTTCCAGAGCTGTTCTCTTGAAGAAAGGAGGAAAGCTGTCGTTTTCTTCAGAAAGTTCCTTTAGGACAGTTTGAAAAGATATAGAGGTACGTTAGTCCATTGCGTAGACTCTGTGTAATAAAATATTTTGTTCCGTTTTACCCCGCTTTTCCTCTCTAGTCATGTGAGGCTAACGTTTGATTGTGAACATAACTCGTAATATGAATGTATTTCAGTTACAAAGGAACGTACCTAAGCTTACGTAAGGGATTGTTTATCCTCAAACACCATTTTTATTGCAATAGTCGTTGGAGCTTGTCATTGTGTACCAAATGTGTCAGCAGCGTTTCATCGTATGGTGCACAGTTCTAGCAGTATTCCTTCGAAGGTTTTCAACTTTAGTTTCTTGAGAGCAAGATATCCATATCAAGTAATAATAATAAAACAATGTGGGACTGCCAAGCGCTGTGTTTGAATCTTCCTAAAGTTATTTTACTAAAATTTTCAGATGGAGTCTTGGGACACATCGTCGGCCCTCCGGTTTCTAGAGACTGTGGGTCACCCATCAAACGTCCGTTGTTTCGACAGCGGCTTCTTGTTGGTCATTAGAATTCACTTCTGAACGGCTGGTGGTTCGACGATATGTCATCCAGTCGGCGTGTAATCAGCGGTCTTTCGCGGTTGACAGATGGATGAATGCCGGCATACGTTGAAGGGTCATGAACGGATCAAACAGCAAAACAAAAAGCAAATGCTGCAGATATCATTTGAATACAATTTATATCCTTTCCACAATCTTTTGACAAACTTGCACAAACGATGAGAAACATCAAATAGCATCCGTTAACCAAGCTCTCAACACAATTATTATTATTACACCGGTGCTAATATAGCGCAAAATCCCAGAGTTCAATGTGCTTAACAAAACAAATACAAGAAAAATTACAATTAAACAAATACAATCATGCCATATTAATTGTTAGTCATACTATAAAGTTTTATAGCGGACTGGATTATAAACATGTCATCATGTGGCGCCAAAGTAATTGACATGAATATACTTTAATGTGTTGAGACCAACATATGAACTGGTGAGCAGTAAAAGTACCCAAATTGTATGCATTTGAATGAGAAATATGATTTGATGCAGTGAAATTATCCGTAGACTTAGTTAATAACCATATTCACACCACCACCCACTTCCTCGTCAAACAAAGCAGAATTATAAATGCAACAGATGCATTGAATAACAAAATGCAAAGTATAAAAAAAAGTGTTACCTTTATGAGTTACTATATCGCTTGACGGCAGCCATTTCTAAGAAAGATATCGTTGCAATAACAAGGGTGTGATACAAAATGGGCACAACTCCCGAAATGAAATGCTGCGTCATAACAATAATTAACAAGATATTATAATGAATGCTTAGAATGTTCAACATTGAATTTGGCTAAAAGAACGATGGTTGATGGAGCTAACGAGTAAAACCCAATATGAACAAAAACTGCATTTGAGGGCAAATACGCAGTATTGTAGTGCGCGTGGAGTGCTTTCAGTATTAGGAGGAACTTTTCGGTTGTTCATGGTTTTATTTTTTGGGCGAACAACACACAAGGGAGTATAGTCATGGAGGTGGCTACAAAGTGAGGGCGCTTGTCTGTGACAGACTCAGAATAAGCTCGCTACGCAGCTAGCCTATGACATTGCAATTGTACAGATATTATATGAAACTTAGTGTCAACGTACACGGTAGGTATTCAGTCCGTTTGAAGTATGGTTATCAAACACTTGTGATCAAATACAGACAGTTAAATAATACGACGACGACGGCGGCGGCGGCGGCGGCGGCGGCGACGACGACGACGACGGCGACTTCAGCAGCGTTGCTGCTTTGGTTGAAGTGTGTCCTTCTAATGATTCTGTCTGCTGCGGTAAGGTTAGGATAGAGAGAGAAAGGATAAAGACATTATGTAAGCTTAATGGTGTTAGGTGCGGTGGACGACGACAACAACAACAACGACAACAACGACAACAACTATTATTATTATTATTATTATGATTATTGAACAATAACAATAACAATAACAAAACATGAAACAATGGGAAAGGAGAAAGGAAATGACACCATTATCCCACGTATCTCCTATATTTTTCGAACAAACAAATGACTAAACTGCTTCGAAATATTGCCAATCAAAACAAATTTCTTCAGCAGCGTTGCTGCTTTGGTTGAAGTGTGTCCTTCTAATGATTCTGTCTGCTGCGGTAAGGTTAGGATAGAGAGAGAAAGGATAAAGACATTATGTAAGCTTAATGGTGTTAGGTGCGGTGGATGCGTAAAATATGCAGCCGAGGATATAGCTTGCAAAGTTATAGTATACTCTTATGAACGGAAGGATAAATACAGCTCGGCCCTCGCGTGTGTTTTACTGATGTTTTGCTATCATTTTGCGTAAATTGTATCGTCATATTGTATGATTATTTACTACAATAATACCAAAAACGTTTGTGCACTGGTGGTTTGGTTAGACCGTGTTTAATAAAACGGAATAAGGGTGTAAAGACTCGCGCAAAAAGAAACGTCTAATGCCGGTAATATGACCTAGTTTCAAATGAGGTGTAACAGAAGTGTTAGACACCACCATCGATCCCAGAAAATACACACACAGCTTGCTACCGTCCGTAATTAGACACTAGTGTACAGTCAGTACATACAGCTGCGGTCAATACCCACAGCACAGTGTATAAACGATACAGCGATGGACATCTCAGGTCCAGTTAAAGATAACAAGGTATCACGTTTCATTACTGTCTGCATTTCGTATCGACACGAACAAAACGTCACTTGCAAGCAACAGAAAGTTAACTTTTTTCAGATGGCCGCACGCGGTTTGGGGCGAGTCTTCGATGCCTTTAAAGGATTGGTTCAGGTGTTTGACATGTCTATTTTGTATGAAAGAGCACAAAAAGACAAAAAGAACAGTGAAGAAACTACAATGATAGCATGCTCTGTTAAGGAGATATGACACTTTGAAGATATCAAAATTTCTTTGAAAACGACTGGTGTACACAGACTTACTGTGAGGGTGTGACGTCACATCCTCACTTCCTTAACATTTGTGAATATATTTCTTTAAAAATTATTTATACATGTAAATATATTTCAATAAATATCAGCTCCAGCTCATTTTAGAATAAAGGGTTCCATCTTTTCTGGATCCTAACATGTGTGGCCCCTTCTTCCGTAATCCAAGTGCGCATAGAGGCAATATATGTACATATATTAAGTCATTCAGAGGGGGTCAAATCCTGTAACAGATGACACCCAGTAAGCCCAGAAGTAAGCCCACTTTGCCAATCGAGAGTACTAAAAAAGAAATTCCTTTGAATGTGTTATCAATGCGGGGATGTTGGATTTAATGTTGATAAGTGCTTTAACACAGTTGGCTAGAGGCTAGTAGCCTGCATAACAATTAATACTATACTGTAGGACTCGGTCATACTAATTAGCGTCAACAGGCCCATTTCACGACAACTCAAGACAACAACTTGGACCGCACCACTACACTACAGGTAAGTGCACTTTTTAAGTCGAGAATGGTGCCCACACACTCGTGTCAATGTAATTTTGGACCGCACCATTATGATATGGATGGGTTTGGGTTTGGGTTTGGGTTTGGGTTTGGGAACTACCTTTGTGTACAGTGTCGGTAAGTTAGCATACGCCATTAAAAGCCCCATTGACTTACACACTAAACCACAAAAGTAATGTGGTCTCTAAGTCTAGATAGAAGTTTTCACTAGCTAAACGCTACTCATCACCGGATAGCTGACAAGTTGGCCTTTCATGGCACTATCAATTTTCCGTATCATGACCGTGTAGATTTTTTGCTATTTGAGCCGGAAGTTTTCGTCACTTGTAAACAAACCTCTTCACTCAGTGGTAAACGATTTTCCTACGCTGCTTCTGGGAGGCCTTAAAGGGGTCTAAAATTTCCTCAATTGACCCAATTTTCTCACCACATGTACTTCCATTCATGCTTTTCAACATGCAAGCCACAAAAAACTAGATTATGATTGATAACAGGTCAAAAAAAAGATGTTCTCCTGCTGCTTTTTGGCACTTTTCCTGAAGGAGAACACTTGGGGCGGATTGATATAGACGCTAATAGGAGTATGCCACCGTAAGGTGGGTTGACGTAGTAAGAAAGCACCAAAGTAGTATGATGAATGAACTCCAAATCAAATCATTGAAATTGAGACAGAAAAAGAGTTAAAGAACAAAAGAAATAAAAAAGAAACAAAGAAATACATGTAAATAAAACTACAATATGAAGAGTTTCTTACATTGACACGAGTGTGTGGGCACAATTCTCGACTTAAAAATTGCCCTTACCTGTAGTGTAGTGGTGCGGTCCAATGTCATTGCGCAAGCGCAATAGCATCACGTCGTCCAATTCTACGGACGGCGAAAGTTGACGATTTTTACGGCAACATCATTTTTTTCGTGAAAAATATGTATGCACGATGGTTCCAGTCAGTTTTAATCGTGTTTCCAGATACACTCTGATTACAACCATTGTATTTGATGGTATTTTAAACTTGTTAGTTGTCGATAAATGAGCCTGTTGACGCTAATTAGTACGACCCGTAGGACTAGTACGTAGCCTACTTTAGCTGGATAGGTATCGCACAGGAACAAGATAATTTGAACGGAAAGTGTTGGTTTCAAGTACCCCAGGGCCCCACCCCTCCATATTTAAAATTATGAGTCCAAATATTTTTGATGACCATTTGGGTTTATATTTTGGGGGTTCAAGTTTTGGGGGCAAATATATTTTTGAGCCAGTTGTTCAGGCCAAATAACTTTGGGACCATTTGGTGAAAATTTTTATCTTGCCCAATGTTTAAGGGAGGATCCAAA
>KN887001.1:12676-24874 GCA_000934455.1 Apostichopus parvimensis
AGGATCCACACAATTGATTTTAGCCGGTCCCAGATAACCGATGATTGATTATTGATTAGTTAATCGCATAACATGATCAAGAAATTCATTGTGGCAGGATGCACTTGCGACATTTGATAGGATCCGATTTCTTGATTGTAAAGAATCAAGTCAATTGACTGAATTGAGTTGAATGATTTTGGCAGGGTTAAACACATATTAGGCTAGGAACCCAACCCATGACCCCCCCCCCTCCCTTCACTTCCCCGATATGATTCATTCAAAGTCCCTTCATTGTAAAAGGAAATATTTATTGACGGTAGGTATTTTCATTTCAATGCTGTCTAATTCAAAATGATAAAGGAAAAAACCCACCAGACTCCCCTTCATGGGAGTCGACTTCAATGAACTCCTCCTTTGTTGACTCTTTTATTCGCCTCTGGTCCGTCTATAAAGGTTTAGGACTAATCAGTCGGAGGGGGTGGGTGGGGGGTTGAATATTTTGCGGTCCCCTCGGCTTCACTACCTTCGTAATCCTGCGCACGTCACTGAATAGAAACTAGAAATACTTATCTAAGTTCCATATTAAAACTATTTTCATTGCAGAACCTTATATCTTAAATGTTGAATATCTTTATTTATTACTGATAACACCACATTGCACGATTTGATAATAGTCTGGTCTTGCTTTACTCATTTTCTTTTACTATTTGCAGCTACAAGTGGGAAATCCCTTTTTCTTCGAAATTCAAGATGCAATTGGATGATCCTCCCAAGTATCAGTGGATGGAGAGAACTGAAACAGATGGTGAATGTTATAACCTTATAAACCTCAAATCAATTAACTGTCCATGACGTTGCAATTCTGCAGGTGTTGGGGTAGTCATGTTCAAGATCCTGGCACTCTGCTGTTACTTTGCCTGTTACAACTTAGAGTTCCTTTATGAGTGCGCCCTCACATTCTCTTTCGAAAATCTGTGAAAACCAGTTTTAAGGCTTAATTCCCCTGACAGGCAGATTTGTGGAAGGGCGTCCTCAGTTAGTGTGATAATGTTATAATGTGGCGATATTTATATGTAGAAAGAACGTCTTGACCAAGACTAGTGTTGGGGTAACTTGGGGGTAAAGTTGGGGTAAAGTAGTTAAATCCTTTTTTGAAAATTCTGTACTATGGAGAGGAGGGGTATATTTTGGGCCCATAATATACATAGTTTACAATGTATCTATTATCGTAATGTAAACAATTATTCTGTTTTGCTTTCAAGCGACCCGACAAGCGTCTTGATTGGCTCATTATTTTTTCAAGATGCTATTGTTATGTTAACACATTTCTCTCTTTCTGCTTTTGTCTTGCAATCGAAGCGACTGGAAACGCGTTCTGATTGGCTGATTATTTCATATGATGCTTTTGTTTATGTTTACATTTTCTTCTATTTTGCAGTCGAAGTGACTGGCGACAACTCTGACTGGTACATCGCCAACTATGAAGAGAAAGGTTACTATAGAGTAAACTATGACAATGATAATTGGGAAGCTCTTTCGCAACAACTCAATGCGGACCACACGGTAAGGATAAAAAAGTATATAAGAAAGAAGTTTTTAAAGGATGTGAGTTTGTCTTAAACCTGTCCTTAAAGCATCAAAGTAGGCAGTTTCCTTGGAAACACACATCAACAGCAATCTGTCAAAATCCTTTATATATTTACAACCTTTTTATAATATATCAATGAACGTTAGTGTGTATAGACCTTGTTATTCCTTTATAATCAAACAGTTCAAATGTTGAGCTTTCTATTTCTTTCCTTTTATTTCTTTTAGATGATACCTATCACTGATCGTTCCGGATTGCTGGACGATGCTTTCAATCTGGCACAGTAAGTCATAGTCTAAACTGAAGCATTGTGTCAAGAGATTATATACACATTAACTCAATGGATCACGGCAATTGCAAGGAACATTTTCCTATGTACATATTTTAGTTGATCCTTAACAGTATCGTTTGGAAATTTTGGACGATGCTTTCAATCTGGCACAGTAAGTCATAGTCTAAACTGAAGCATTGTGTCAGGAGTATATACACATTAACTCAATGGATCACGACAATTGAAAGCAACATTTTCATATGTAAATATTTAGTTGATCCTTATCAGGATCGATTGGGAATGTAGGACGATGCTTTCAATCTGGCACAGTAAGTCCTAGTCCGAAAATAGAAGCATTGTGTCAGGAGTACATACACATTAACTCAATGGATCACGACAGTTGAAAGCAACATTTTCAGATGTAAATATTTTAGTTGATCCTTATCAGGATCGATTGGGAATGTTGGACGATGCTTTCAATCTGGCACAGTAAGTCATAGTCTAAACTAAAGCATTATGTCAGAAGTAGATAGCTGTTTCTATGGTTACTATTTCTACATGTATAGTCCATTCCTATCCGTCACTTTCACAATTCGTTAGGAAATGTTGACAACAAATCTTTGGATGTGGTACAGTAATTGATATGCTAAACTGCAGTATGGTATCAAAAACACAATACAGCTGGTAGAACAAATGATCGTGATTCTAAAAGAAGCGATATTGTGAGGTGATAGGGAGGGGAGGGGGGTGTGACACATTTATCGGAGTTCGAAGATATTTCTATGGGTATAGTAAACACGTTTCGTTTTTGTTTTCATATTTAGGGCAGAACAATTGGACTACGTGAAAGTGTTGGATATGACCCTTTACATGGACAAAGAACTGGAATATATTCCATGGGACGCCGCATATAGTAATTTTATGTGGCTCAGTGACATCCTTAGATACCAGCCTGCATTTGCAGATTGGAGGGTGAGTTCAGTTTTAAAGAGAAAACTAAAATGTTAAACCTGAAGTTATATAAACTTTCCTTTCAGTTATAGTCGGGAAGAAGGGTTATAACATAAACAAGTGTCTCTTATTACATAGTTACCCTTCTTCGTAAGAGTTCATTTCACTGCAAAATTTCGGCCCGATCCCGCATCATAAAATTTAAGACTGCTTATCCAGGTAAGTATGAGAAAGGAAAACCTCGCCCTACGCATTTCTCTTTCTGTATATACGGATCCCCTGAATGTTTTTTTTTTTTCGTGCAGTACCCCTCCGCTTCTCCTCAGACATAACTTGGTCGTTTCCATATTATGGACGATAGTTATTGCACAAATGTTGACTAATGAAGCTGTCGTCTTTTGAGTGTTCGTAACATTTAAAAGTTTATGTTTTCGAAGGACACCAACTGTAGTTTTGTGATGCATTGCTACAGTACAGACTTCGATCATCATCGTCATTATTGTCATCATCGTCATTATCGATATCATCGTCATCGTCGTCGTCATCATCGTCGTCATCATCGTCACCATCAGCGTCATCAGGATGGGCGGCGATGGGGAGGAGGGGGGGAGGTAAGGAAGGTATCAAGATGCATTAAAGCCATAACTTAATGAACATAGCGTTGCAAAGGCTGACAAAATGAATAGATTTTATGACATTTTTGACCGCCATTGTTCTGCTAGCATGTCCAGGGTGTATATACTTACTTTTCATAGTTTCTTTTGTAACTATTTATTTCAGGTTTACTTGCAAAGCAAAACCAAACCTTTATTGAACGATTACAATGATTGGAGTGCTGAAGTGTCTCATTTGGAGAAGTAAGCAAACTTTAATTAAATTTTAAATTAAGTTTCATCGACTAGATTGTCCTACACAAAAATTTAAAACAGCTGAATAACTGTAAGAAATCTGAGCAAAATTAGGGAAAATCGTAATTAAATAAGGCGAAAGGGTTGGCTGTATTTCTTTCCCTAAAAATGTAAAGGGGCAAACTATATGTTTGAAAAGTAATGCAAGAAACCTTCAAACGAATCTGCAAAACTGGAAATTTTTACGATGTTTGTATACCTCCTGCACAAATACTTATTTTTAAAATATCATTTAATATTCACAGCTTCTTAAGGACGGATATCATCTATTTGTCGTGTAGCAGTGGTGACCCGGATTGTCTTAATGAAGCACTGACCCAGTTCTACAAGTTCCTCAATAATGAATCGTAAGCTGACGTTTCCTTAAAAACTGACCTGAGTTTCCTTAAAAACTTACCTACTTCAACGTTTTCTTTCTTATCATGTATATTTATACAGAGTCTACATACTGCAATTCATTTTATATTTTGGAATCAAATAAAGGGATTTTTTTTAGTAATGGTTCACTTAAGGTATAGACTTTCAGTTGAATACATTATAATAACATAATAGAAAGTAGTTAAAATGTAAAGAAAAATATTTTCATTTTCATTTCTTGGCAGCGCGTGAAATTGCTTTACGTTCTGAATAAAATGGTCTAACACAAAGCATCTTTTACTTACATGTGTGCACCCTAGTGTGTCTGCGAACGTGCTGAGTCCAGTTCTGCGATTCGGAATGGAATTGGACGGAGGCCAAGACAACTGGGACGCCCTGTGGGAACGCTATGTAAACTCGGACACATCTGCCGAAAAGTCTCGAATCTCATTCGGATTGGCCCGTACCCGACACGTTTGGTTACTCTCAAGGTAACATTTATTCACATAAAAACATATACACATATATACACATATACACAATTCACATATGCACAATTTGCCGAACTTTGACCACGAAATACGCACATGTGTGACTGTATGCGTATGCGTAAATGCACCTCACCCAGAATGTCAGGACCGGTGCTGGGAAACACACCTTAAAGGGCAGGACATTTTGAAAGGACAGGACCGAAAACCCGGTCCTGGGATTTTCTTTGGCTTATAGCCATCATCATGCTGCCCTCTTTCTTCTCTCAAAGTTTGAAAATGCCGGTCCCCATATTGCATACCAGGTGCGTATGTGTGTGTGTTTGTGTTTTTTCCACAAAGAGATGCAGAATTTATTTTCTTCTTCTATTTAATATTGTAATTAATATTTTAAGGAAGCTATATCTCGCTGAGTTTATATGTTTATTCATATTTATATTGATTTTAATTATGTTGCAGATATATTGAATATGCAATGGACGAGAGCAAGATTAGGAGGGGTGATTTCTTCTCAGTGCTTTCCTATATTTCTGGCAATCCCGTGGGAAATCCCCTTATTTGGGATTATATCCGCGCCAACTGGGAATATTTGGTTGATCGGTAAATATAAAATGCATCACACAGATTTTGGTTATCGTTATTTTATCCTAATGTGCAGTAAGATTTCGGGGTAATTGTCCAACGGTGCCACAATGTCGTACATCAAAAGTTCCCATGTATTTTCTTTAGTTTTAACAAGGAATCTGCGGTCTGTTCAAAGTTGTTGTGACACTCCCTGTAAGTGTTAAAACCACAGCTAAGAAAACAACGCACAAGAAACAAACAAAAAACATGTATCCCCAATCGAAAACATTTATTATTTATCTCTTTCTGAATATGCTTTGCCAACTTCTAAATTCAATCAATTATAATAAAGATCTTTATACTTTAACCAAAAAGCCCAAACTCCACAAAAACTTAAATGATGTCATCGAGCGACATTAATTAAGCGAACTATCGTATTAACTTCTTAAAGTCGTTACAGCTGCCTTACAATTTGAGTGCATTTCAGTAATTGCATAATTAAAATAATAATAAAGTAGATCGCGAAAAAAACGTATATAAAGGTGGTTACACTATACTCCTTCGAATGTGCGAGTAATATTACATTTTGAAACCTGAATATCATTGACCATAATCTGACTTTCTAACATAATGTTTCTCAATTTACGTTGCAGCTTCGGTCTCTCTCGATCTCTCGGTTCTCTTACTTATACTACAACACAGTATTACTCAACCGAACTGAAATTGCAGCAGGTAAGATCTCTCCTATTATTAAATAAAAAATACTCCCTTTAACGTATATATTCTTCTAAAATTTATCTGAAGAATGGAAACGTTCATATTTCTTTATAAAGAGCAAAGAAAGTTTTGGCTAGGAGAGGATTCGAATCAGTGGCCATAAAGATCTTCGATCTTTTTAAATTGTTTGTCATTCCCCAGTCAGTTACTTATCTGCATACATCCGAAATTTTGTAACCCAAATGACAGAAGACATTAATACCGTGTAATTCATTTTCAAATGAATGAATTAGGAAAGTTTGACCGACTGTTCGAATTTGGTAAAGCAAAAAGAAACTAGCAGAATATCTTTATTTGACCCATTTGAGCAATATTTGTTGAATAAAAAACTGCTTTTAATCCATAAATAAGGGCAGAAAATACAAATAGCTGAAAAAAGTTTCATGCAGTCTTGAAATGACGGTATTTACGTCAGCTCTTAATATATACAAATGTCCTTCATCATGCATATTGCATTAAATATATGAAAGAAAAAATGTGTGAAGTCGGAATTTGAAATAATTACATTATATATGAATAGAATACCAGCGCTCTGTCTTACTACTGAGCTGAATGGTGGGCCTTATATTAATCAGTCTGGTTTCTGCTAAATATTCATATTTACACATTTAAAAATCACACTGAAAAGTAAAGATTAATAGAAGTTACATATACAAGCCTTTGCATAAACAAATTTGCTACAAACATACCATAAATATTCTACTTCACTTGTTGTTTATAAGAAACAAAATAATAATAATAGTAATAATATCACAAAACAAGGAAAAACATGAATAGAGAGTAAAAAGTTAACTATATTCAGATGACATGCATGGATTTTTTTAAATTTTTGCCAAAGAAATTGATGAGGAATATTTTTCAGTTTTTATGTTTGATGTAATTGCCATTGATTTAATGCTTTAAGTATTTCGGTCAATCAATGATAATCACCTTTCATTTCACTTGATTTTATCTTCTTTACCAGATGGAGGAATTTTTCGAAAAATACCCCGAGGCCGGCGCTGGGACCAGATCACGCCAGCAGGCACTAGAACGCGTGAGAACTAACATTAACTGGGTGAAAAAGAACCAAAATGTGATACAGGACTGGTTGAAGGATAACCCAGTTTAAACCAAGTTGCCACTAAGCTTAAACCAAGCTAGCACTCAGTTTAACCAACTTTAAGCTACTTACTAAACCGTTCTTTGAACTGTATTAAGATATTCTTATTTCGTTTTTAATACAAGCAAAAATTAATGCAAACATTCTTTGAGGCGAAAGAAAACAATGAATAAAGACGTTATTTGTACAATTTTCGCTTAGTTGGTCTCATAATCTAACATCTGCAAAATTATTGAAATAAATTGTCTAACATATCGATAAGAACAAAGTAGTAACTAATCGTAATTGTGTTTTCTTTATAAGTGGTGGCGGTGAGGGGGTGGGAGACCGAACTAAGGAGGGGTTTTCAAAGATGTAAACGACATGAAAAATACCTAACAATGTTTTTCCACGTCGACTAGTTGGAATTATTTACTCCCTTCCTTTGTGGAAAACATTTCTGATTTTAACTTTCATCGATACCATGCCAATAATCAATAAATAATCAATTGAATTATCATTTGTACATGCATGTTTTTCTAATTTGCAGCACTCACAAAATATCAAAAGACATAACTTCAATAAAGTGTCGGAAGAATAAAACAAATCTCATCTTTCTCAATAGTGTGTCTGATGTCTGATAATATATATTTCATACTTTAGCTAAACTCAAAAACAAATTTGTAAGAAACGGCTTAATGTAACCGTGCTTCAATCTAACTAACCCCATCCAGCCAAAGTCACTTACACCCTAGTCGTAAATCAATCAGTACCTAGGTCTTACCCCATTTTCAAAGATCAAAATCAAAATATTAACGCACAACTATCTTGTATAGTCAAGATAATATACCCAGTTTCAACAGTGTTTTATCCTACCACACACATATTCTACCATCTATCCTGTTCGTAGCCATCAATGACAGGATGTCATGCCCCCCCCCCCGACGCCCACCCCACCCTATCTGATAAAAACATGTCACACAGGCATCTAAACCTTACCTTATCATGACCCAACCCCATCGCGATCTTATACAATCTATCCACGGGATGCCTCAACTAACCATCATCTTAACCCTTCTAAAGATCTCGTTGCACATGTCATCACGTCGTTCTCCAGTTCCATCAGCGTATTATCCCAAAGTCCACCGAATCTTTTACCATCTGTCAAGATCGTAAATATTATCAACATATCTTATGATATATGGTTCCAACATCTTAGTACATCTCACCAAGACCTTACCCAATACCTTTAAGGATACATTCTTGTAGTACCTATTCCCATAGATAAAACTATCAACATTTCTACTTCAATTTCTGTCTATGAAAACTTTACCAGATCCTATCAACAACTTACTCAACCCTTCACCATGTTACTTTCGTCCCACTTAGACATCACTTCATGGAAATGGCCATTTTGAGTGTACGTTTGATGTGTGCTACTGGCGACGAAATACAATTTCAGCTGGGTTGGGAGATGCTTGGGGTGTAGTGGGGTCGGGTAGGGGGTGTTCTTGCACCAACAGAGGGTTATAAATCTATATGCTCACACGCAGAATGTTACTTTCACTGGACAAAAATAAACGTTTGAATTCATGAGGTGTCTGGTACCTTTCCCCTCCAACTCGCCTCCCCCTCTTCTTTCGATCGCCATTTCGACTGAATTTAATGAGTAACATCATAGGTTTACATAATAATGTCTGCGGTTATGCTTTATTGTGGTGGTGCCTTATCCCTAAATCATAAAACCTCTAATATAAACTGTCGCATGAGGCAATATCAGTTTTCGTTAAACAACCGCCATTCCAAGAAGCGACTATGTCCCGAGAGATTGTTCATGCTGCGAGGATGTACTCTGAACATAAATGGTACGATGCGGTTTTTCTCTTTACGAAAGTCTTTGAGGCACCATTTGCCGCTTCTTCCGAAAATTTCGGGCAATTTCGGCAAACTTTGATCGGAAGCTGAATTCTTCGATTGTTGATAAGCCAGGTACTCGGCTCGGAGAAAACTAACAAATTCAGTGGTCTTCGAATGGAAATCCAAAGCTTGTGATTGCTTCAAGTAATTGGTGTACTGACACCGTGAAAAACATACATCCGCGGTAACTTGGATAGATTCTACCCCTTTCTGAACATTCGTTAGGGGGAACCACTTAGTAGACTCCATAATCACCGTAGCAAAGGGGTTTAATTTATTAACACGTCCAGCATAGTCATCCAGGAGAGAAGATATTCCAATTCCATCCGTTACTTGCGGAGGAAACATAATGCGGTCGAATTTGTCCTCGGTGTTAATGTTAGGTACTTTGTCATTGAGTAATTTCAAATCTAGTTTAATATGTTCATCGTCGAACAATGCTTCCAGTCGGGGTATCATCTTAGCAATAAACTGACGTACAAGCTCAACAGCTGATATAGGCATCTCTGTGAAAGACTTCTTCATAACGCCATAATCAAATACCTTGAATGGTAGCCAGTCGGTGCGAACAGCGAATCTCCCTTCTTGTGAAGTTAACTTGGCGTATTGAGTCGTAGGGAAGCCACCAAATCGTGGGTCGTCTATGAGGAGTGGGTTGTAATGAGATAAATTCTGGCAGTTTTCACCGCATCTTTGTTGTATGAAGTTACCATTACCAAACCATTGATCAACAGAAGGTATGTGAAGTTCTGGAAGAAATTCGCGGTATTCTTCAACTCCCTTCAAAAGCTTCCGTAGCTCGTTCTTACGCTTCTTTTCCAAACCCAAGCAACCATCGGACCCGATACGGCAATCTACATCGCTCCAAAACTTCCACACCTCTTTGAGACGAGTGAAGTTGCTCTTATGCAGGTGGAGTTTACCGCCTACTTTGTTTCTGAAGACTTTAAAAGCCATCGAAGACAGCTTCTTCAAAGTATCGTTTAAGTAGTCTGCAACTTCCGTCGATAGCCGGAGGGAGAACCAGATGGTCGGGATGATGTCGGATGCAACTTGTGGGGCTTCGTCTCTGTTGATGAGGACGTACAGAAGCAGTACATCTCGCGCTGCAGTTGAGAGGAGTCGTTCAAAGTGTACAAAGGTGACTGACTTGTCGAAATCATCAGGCAGCGAAAAACCAGTGAACATGAAGGTTGGCAAAAAATTGTCGGACATGGTAAGAGTCTTCAGTTGGTTGAATTTAAAGTCTTCTCGGCTCAGTTCATTTTTCGGCAATTGGAGTAGATCTAGGGCAAATGGCAGAGTAGTTGAGGCCAAGCCAATGTCTCGTGACATTTTGTTTAGACAGTTTACGAGGCTCACACCCAGTTTGTGATCAAGTCTAAGTCGGTTGGCAACCTGATGGATTTGTTGTGTGATAACGGAGCACTCGTCTTTGTGCTCCTTCCAATGTTTACGTTGACACTTTGTGGCACAATAGAAAACTTGATAACAACCGGTACACTGAAGGAATAGAGGAAACAAGAAAAAGGACGTTTACCAACTAGATCAATTCGTAATTTTCAATGAAATACTCGATAACCGATATGGCGCTAATGGTATCCTGTGTATAGGTCTAGGCCTATATGTTGTTTTAGTGCATACATGGCTTTCATTATTATTGTTCGCGTGATTTTAAGTCGCGTGATTGAGTATACAAGATGGCCGAAGCCCAATAAATGCTTACTGCGTTCTAGTTTCGTCTATCATTTGTTAATGTTTTCAACATAAAAGAACCCAAGTACGCTTACACACGACTGGAACATTATTTATCATTGTGAGACAGTGACTTCCTCAAACAGACGGGAGACTGAAGCACATTTTGTTGTCGATAAGGGCGAAAAGCAACTGTTTGGTCCCATTAAAGAAATGGAATGAAGGCCTACCACCAAGACACACAAAACTATATATATATCAATGCAATGACTGGCTGACAGTGCCGCGCTGTAGTTGCACAGATGATTAACATGACTTGGACTATACTTCAATGTCACAACCGGAACCAAAGTTACCGGGCACTGCTCAGCTGATCACTTGCACCTACTTTCATGTCGATTGTCGAATAAGCAATAAAGAATTATCAAAGCACGTCTTCTAGTATTTTTAAGTCTTCTAGTTCTCATCATATTCTTCCTCTTCTCTTCGTTCTCTCTTCCTTCGGCAATAATGCATTCCACCAACCAACACTAACAATTTTGCCACAACATATAAATAAATAAAATAATATTTTGCAAGGTTTAAAGGTGGAATGTAAACAATATTAAGTTTATTCTATGACAAAATAATAATAGCCTAATCTAATGAGGGGAGAGGGGGGGGGGCGGGCGAGGGTTGCAGAGACCCATTTTAAAAAATGTTAGTTATATAATTCTCACCGCTAAGAGGTTCTCGCCCTCCTGTTGGCAGTTGCTGCAGACTCTTGGAGAAATCGTGAAACATTCCTGCGTAAAATGGCGGCCGTTGTCCTTCTTCTTACAATTCTGTGAGCAGTACGCAGCCACGTGACAACCATCACATGTCACAGGGACCTGTAATTTCATTTCACAGTTCCAGCAGTGGCCATCCTCAATATCCATCTTCAAAAACAAGGCAGGAGTATTGATAAATTTATTTTTAATCGATTGCAATAGCGATGGTTGGTAGATTTTAAACGATGTATCAAATCAAATCGTTATTTTACTTTCTACAGAAGAATCGGCATTCGGCCAGATTTTTGTGTATGCAATTTCTGTATATAACGTTGTTGTGTGAAAAGGTCCAGCAGGATGTCTGAGTTTCATCAAGATTAAGTATAATACATGTATGAGTTTAGTAAAATGGCAACACTTGATGACCGTTAATACATTTTACTTGACCATTATTGTACCAAAAAAGTAATTGTTGCAATCCTTATAAATGCTTTCCTTTAAGGCAATTATATACCTAAATAATTTAAATTCTGTTGTAAATGGGATGTAAACCTATTTCTTGACATCTAATTCGGACGAAATGCTATCCAGTTATAGTTATGTCAAAACAATTTGTCGCGATGTATGATTTCTTCAAGTTTCCGAGATATCTGACTCCAAACTCTTAAACTAATGCAAGTGATGAGATTGAATATACAGTACCTTTATGAAATTGAAATATTATGCATTTACTCTCTGACAAAGTGTCAGTGTCCATCACTGTTATATACAGTACCTGAATATACAGTACCTTTATGAAATTAAAATATTATGCATTTACTCTCTGACAAAGTGCCATGTCCATCACTGTTACATTTCAAATATTAA
>KN887001.1:33201-43883 GCA_000934455.1 Apostichopus parvimensis
CCTACATTTGCCTTAGTTTGGTTTAATAGTGTTCAAGTGTTAGGAAGCCAACACTCTACTACAGTATGTTGTGTTCAGTGAGTTCCAAGGCAAGGTGCACAGAGAGTTGTTTCAAAGTTACAGGAGCAGATTTGAAATTTTCTCTTCAATAATCTGCAGTTGCATTGTTTTGTTGGGTTAACCAACTTCCTTCTATTAGTGTCTGACTGATTTGAGAGAAAACACTTTTCTTCTTTAAAGCCATGTATTATTGGTTCCAAGGGGAAATGGTGCATCAAGCTGTTAATCACTAACTTTCCTGACCCTTTAATACTAGTCTTTGACAACAAAACCAATCTAATTCTCATATATGCAAAGAAGGCCAGGCTAAGTACATCAAAGTCTAAAGTTTTGTAGGTCAGTAGTAGGCAAACTGTCAGGCCCACGACCCAGGAGGACCAAGCCAAAATACCTGACCCCCCTAACCTCAGAATCAATGCTCAGAATTCATGAAGGATAGCTTCTAGACAATGTATGTCTGCAAGCTCCCGAAACTGTATATAAAATATACTGACATCTGGAATGAAACCATGATCCACCAAAAAAGAGTTTTTGCAAACAACCTGTCTGTTGCACCGCATATTTTAACGGGACGGTCGTTGCAGGCCAAGGATAATGCGCAGATTAACAGCCCTGCTGAAAAAGAAATCCCAGACGTTGCTTTGTTCGTAAGGTTTTGCCTCCGCCAAATCTCGTAGCGGGGTCGTCGAATATCTATTTACTCAGTGCATTATACGTGATCAGATCCCTGTGCAGTTACAAACACATAGTAGTCCTATACAGAAAGTTTTGTATCCCAGAAATATTCATTTTAATACTTTTTCACTCGCAATCCTTCGAAGTTGATGATGAATTGCGTGGTTTCAGGTAGCATAGTTTTGGTAGAGAACGAAGCACACACTGTAGGCATTGTTGCACTCGGTACCTTATTGCATACAAATGTGGCAGATTTAGTTTGTTCCCAGTTTATACAGAAAAGGATTACCGAAAACTTGTTTGTGTCCCTTTTCTGAATTAATGTATGTTTTAAATATGATAAGTGATTTATCGTTTCCACTTTTCAGTTTCATGATTTGTCAGGAATGTATGACGTCCATCACGGCAGATTAGGAACCGCCATTTACGTCACTAGGTCGGAGATGTTTTTTGTAAAACCTTATTTAAGGAAGTTTATCATTTTTTTTCCTGAACAAACTATTTTAAAACCATCATCCCACTTTTTAACTTTTCCTCAGTTCAACTTTGCCACTGGTGACATTTTTGTTTGATATTTTTTTAAATTATTGTCTCAGTTTTATGTGACGCACCTCCCAGAATGGAATTCAATTTTTTTTCTCTCTCCTGATCTACAGTATGTAAGTTTGTGTATGTGACTTTGAAAAGTGTGATCCTAGGAACCTTTTTATAATCTACCAAAATCTTAACCTTTATGTTGAGTAACTTTTGCAGAGTGATCTTGACAGTGATAAGGTTGCCTCGATAACTAAATCATATTGACAAGTCATAAACATTTTATATGAGCTGTCACCTGATTGGTTGAGGTATCCGTTGGTGGACCATACTACTTTTGTGCAGGTGATTGCTTCCGTTTGGATATTTCACGCAGACCTTGATCCATTTGAATACCACTTATGTCAGTGTGGAGACAATTTTTTATGACAGGCACTGCTTTTGTAAGTTCCCAGGTCTCAGACGGTATCAGTTATGACAAGTGTTATCTCGCATGAGAATGATGAGATAAAGCAGTCTATAGTACATGTTCAAATGCTCAGACTGTTAGATTGAAATCAGGGTTACATAGATTTGGTCAAATAGGTCTACCAAGCCTACCAAGTATTATTCAAAACGAGGGTGTGGTTGTCCAAACTCTGGCATCCATCCCGTACCCTACCACAACCCCCTCCCACCCACCTCTCTCGACTTTTCTCCACTGGTAAGTGGCAGTTAACAAGCAAATGATCAGTGGCTTGGATTATACAGTATCAACAGTCAGCCTGGGTAGCTTCTGTAAGGATCCGTCCTCCAAGGGATACAGTTAGCTGGTAATTTGTTTCATAGATCAACTTTTTAAATTGATTCTGATACTAAAAAACAATTAAGCTCAAGTGGTATGTCGTGAGCTTATACCAGTCAAATTTCAATTCAAATGATGAATTAAAAGTTAACCTTTTTGGAATTAACCAATTTGCAGGTTACATAAATTTTATCGGTAGGTTACTAACATGAGAATGTGAAGATGATGGTTACGTAAGGGAAACGTTAAATACTCGCTGCGTAGTAAACATTTGTTGAAAAGATCTCAGATTGTAATTATGAGTAATTACTACATAGGTTTGTTAAAATTGTGGACAAAAAAGCTCAGAATTGCTTTGATATAAATAGTGCAGTGGTTGTAACTTGTTAACACAAAACTGTCTGCAAGAAATTTTTGTGTTTGGTATTGACACATATCCCCATAGAAATTCCTGCTTATGGTTAATACCATAAAAAAAGGTGTATCTATGCTCATCCTTTAGATGTTGCTAGGGGAAGAGCAGGAAGATATATAGAAACAGCCATGCACAAATTCAAATTAGGGTAATTTTTGCTGGTATGAGTCGAATGGTGGCCATATGCTCATTGTTAATAAACTGATAACGGATGCTTTGCACACATAAAGTAAGCAAACTTAGGGTATACCTTATTGATTTTTAGTTTTCATTGATGAAAGATGCTGGGCTTGGAAATATTGATAAAGCAGACAATAATTTTATGTCGAATCACTCGAATGCATAAGTCATTGTCATACTGTTGGCAGTTTCTGTACAAGACCAAATATCTTGTAGATGGATATAAGTCTGTATCAATTGAGTTTTTTACAATTATTAGAATTACTCTGAAAAGGATGCCAGGAACTCAAATAATGTTCACTCTTTTTAAAAAAATAATGTTCACTCATTTTTGAGATGACACGTTATGTCGTCCTTATAACATTTGTCATTTGTCCACAGTGATACATTTTTGTCTTGAATGTAAATGTTCACCTGTTAATGTAAATTTTAAAAGTAAATAGGACTGAAGGATACGACTGATATGTGTGATGGGTTAAAGCATATTCTACCCGTGCGAAAAAAGGTTGAGGCAGTAAGGTGATGACATCTTCAAGAAAAGAGAGAGTTTCATATCATCATTTATAACCTCAAAAAAACACCCAAGCTTCTCAAATATTCTTATGAGCCAAAATGTGTAGTTTCCTAATCAACTCGTGTATGAACTCTCTTTATCAAATATGTTCTCAAGAAATTCAAATTGTATACCAGCAATAGATCTGCATCTCAACTGAGTACAGTAGTTTCAAGCCATCTAGTATATTTTTTATTGGTGACTTTGGGGGGGGGGGGGAGGAATGAGGGTGAGATGGAAGTTGGCAAGAAAGTTGAATGGACAACAGCTATTGGCCATCCATGCTGTCAGTTACTTCAACAATGTTTAGGATAAGGGGGCAGAAGGTGGGGGGGGGGCAAGGATTGGGGAGTTGGAGATGGCAAGAAAGGAGCAACGGTACTTTACTCATGGTGGTTAGCTGATGACACTGATAAATTAAAGAAACTTACAAATTTCATACTAATCTAGCTACTGATATTAATTTGCATGTGAAGGGTTTATACCAGTTTATGTAGATAGGCTCAGCTACTCTAATCCATAGCTTGTGATAAGAGCGGTTTGTGTCTGTATTGCCAAACCAGGTATCACTGTTCTTGTTGTGTTTGTTACCCTCAGCCTGGGTAGCACTTGTGGAGGAAAGAATTTATGATCAACTTTAACCCTTTATTATTGCTATAAAAAAATGTTTAACTGAACAAACAATACCAATGGAGACAGAAAAGATAGCAAAAAGTTCAGATTCTTTTCTACGCACTAAGACCTTTCACCGGATAAATTGTTTATAGCAGGTTTTAGGGTTTTTAGGAGATGTTTGACGTCATGAAACTAATGTAAAAAATTAAGATTCAAAGTTGTGCTAAAATATTCCCATAGTGAACCCCTTCCATTCTTTTTAATGTACAGTTGGTGTCACACACAGCTACCCTAGAAGCAGTGAAGGATGCTCACAAATATGTCACATTGTTATTAGATAGATTACCTTTAACCGACTCCTGTGAAAATGTCTTGGTGTTGGAAACTTCTCTGTCAAGGAAAAATCATTGTATTCTGGTTGAGTACTGAACCCTTGGTCAGCAAGAATATAAAACTGTTAGTTGTTGTATACAGTAGAATGGTATTTCCTCTTTCAGAAAGGCTCAAGAGGGTAGGGGAAGGGGCGTGAGTGTTTCCTCTTTCAGAGAGGCTAAAGAGGGTAGAGGATGGGGCGTGAGTGTTTCCTCTTTCAGAGAGGCTAAAGAGGGTAGAGGATGGGGCATGAGTGTTTCCTCTTTCAGAGAGGCTCAAGATGGTAGGGGATGGTAAATGAGTTTTTCTCTTTCAGAGATGCTCAAGAGGGAGGGGATGGGACATAAGTTTTTCCTCTTCAGAGAAGCTCAAGATGGATGGAGCATGAGTTTTTGCTCTCCTCTTTTTGTGGATCATCTTCAATGTTAAAGTGTGGCAATATAGTGTAACAGTGGTGAGGGCTATTTATTACTCATATAGCCTTCTGATCACACCACGCTACTACACATTTAACCATGTTACTTCAAGGGGGTGAGAGTTGCCCAACAACCATCGTATCTATAATTTCTGCACTAGTTAATCTAACTTTATCAAAGAAATTGGTTTGTAATGTTACCCTTATCAATTCAAATTGCGACTTGAATACAGCCAGCAGACGTTTGGAACGACATCAGCTATGTTAATGTTCCTTAAACTTTTGTCAAACTGAATAGTAAAATTTTGTACAGTTAGTAACAACTACTGTTTCTTCGTTACAGTATAACACCCTGTTGTAGATCTGTCGTCTTACAAGAATCAAAGCTACGTTTCTCTTGTTCAAGATATCTCGCCAAACTTTTTTAATATCTTTGCCAACCGACACCTCTCCATTAAAGGAATGTAGAAGTATAATCTTTTCAACGAATAGTATCAAAAAAATATTTTTGTTGTCCACATGACCATCAGCCTTGCACCAATCATACAATCTTTCTTGAAATCTGAAAAGCACTTTCAAGGGTATTTTGTCTGGCACTCATGATCACTACTCCCATCTTTGATCAAAGCACTTATCTATAATGGATAACATTGTTTCTACATAATATCAGAACTGCTGATTGGTACCATGTCTTTTAGAGGTCTTTATCTCACCTGCCGTTATTAATCACAGTCCAAACTTTTTTCAAGATATGTTTCCACCCACTCCCGAACGGCGTGATGGTTTCATGTCTCACAGGCAGCATTCACTGTGAAATATTAGGGCAAGTAAACTATATTGTAATCAATCCCCCCCCCCCCCACTTGATCAAAGATTAAGTAGCTATCTCATTCATTCATTGATAGAACTAGATAAAATATAAAAGATAAAAATGTCACAATTCTCTATGATACAGACATGACATTTATGTTATGTTTGCAATTACTCCAAAGAGATTTTGTCATCTGGCCAATGGCTGGCCCCAGTGTAAATCATTGGATCCACTTAGTACCATGTACCATGTGTGTTAAAATTACATATATGTGTGCGCTAAACTATGTAAACTCTCCCACGGTTCCTGTTTAATTAATGCAGTAATTTGTCTATCCTTGATAGCTACAATATAGCGTGAAGGAAAAGCATGATTGGGATAAGTATAATTGCAAACTTGGAGTTGTTTGATTAAAAGTCTTGATGAATGTACACTGTCAGTTGATTTCACGCTCGGATGAATTCACCGATGGAATGAGTCTGAGACCATATAGGTTGATGGAATTAACCTCTGATGTATTGCCATACTTCTCGAGTTGAATTGTTGGCTGAGAAACCTTGGTTGTCATGGGTTCTTGATTCATTGTGAATGGGAAAGAAATGGGTGAGGTGGAAGCCCAGTGGTGGGTGTATGTTGGATGTAAAGAATAACTATTAAGCTGATGAATTTGGGATGTACCCCCTAGGGGCACAGCAATCCATTGCCAACTATGAGTACCATGTACAAATGTAATGCGGAAGGTATTGTATGTTACAGTATGTGCACGACTCGGTCGAGCTATGATTTATATTTTTGCATTCATCTTGTATATTTAATGTTCCACCCTCAATAGATCTGCTTATTGGCAAATATTGACAGAGAGATGGCAAATATCATCGTAGGATTGACCTTGAACGATATTTATGACAAGTTTGCAAATACTTCGAACACTCCTTTCAAATACTGTATATAACTGAATATCTACAGTAACAAAAGTATGAAGTATTAAGTATACTATAACATAGGTCTAGTGACATGTTGAATATATGTCTTAACTGTCACTCTATAATAAATGGGTTTTATTGACACCCTCATAAGCTGTAGCAATATTTTATGAAACCCATCTCAAACAAATCTCTACAAATTTTATAACTTTTTCAAGTATGCATTGTTTGAAACTTGTGTAATGTTTGACACTTCCAATCTCACTACTAAGCTTTATATGTCACCTTTTTCGAGAGGAGACTCAGAAAATTCTCTTTGTATTTGATTGTTTAACTGTTAAAAATATATTTTATTTATTTATTTAATAGTCTTTGGATACTTGAGATAAGAAGCACTATCATTTCATCAGTGTAAGTATTTAGTTAACTTGTTATACTGTATCTCTGCTGTGTAAATGAGTATACAACAATGACCACATTAGCAACCCTTCAACTACAAGATCAGCCTTAAAAGGCTGTGAAGACTCGCGCAAAAAGAAACGGCTAATGCCGGTAATTTGACCTAGTTTCGAATGAAGTGTAACAGAAGTGTTAGACACCACCATCGATCCCAGAAAATACACACACACAGCTTGCTACCGTCTGTAATTAGACACTAGTGTACAGTCAGTATACGTACAGTTGCAGTCAATACCCACAGCACAGTATGCAAACGATAAAGCGATGGACATCTCAGGTCCAGCTAAAGATAACAAGGTATCACGTTTCATTACTGTCTGCATTTTGTAGCAACACGAACAAAACGTCACTTGCAAGCAATAGAAAGTGAACTCTTTCAGATGGCCGCACACGGTTTGGGGCGAGTCTTCAATGCCTTTAAGAAAGTTTGCTTGGATAGTCTGAACTTGAAATGTGTCCAAAAGGTTCAAAGTTTGTACAGGTATATCTAATTGTAACAAGACCAGTCTGTGGTGGGCTATTAGCAAAGTATTAGCAAGTATTAATATTTGAGTGTGTTTACTGAAATCAAGCTGATTGACCAGAGGTCACATACTACTCACTACTTTAGCCTTGGAACTGATAACTTAATTGGCAATTTGATGTAAAGAAACTTGAATTTACAGTTTAAAGAAAGTATTAATAACACCATGCTATAAAACCAGTGGTAATACTGACAACACAGGCTCTTAACAGCTTTAATATACATACATGTCTGTGTTATCAACAGACACATTGCAACCAATAACTGTCCTATGATTTCTGTTGATATTATCGTCTCTTACCATATAAGTGTGTTTATATGTATGGAGTATATCACACCTCTCAAATTCAGGTCATAACCTTTACCAGAGTTTGGATGTTTTATTTGTCAGTGACAGTGTCTTCCAAAGTGAGTGTGGGTAAAGGGGACTTTAGTATCACCCTTCATTTGATAGATTGTCCCCCCCTTTCATCGTTAAGATGTGAATGTAGGGGAAAGGTCAGACCCTATTTCGAGGTTAAAGAAAGCAGCGTTGTACGCATGCTAAATTAAAAGTCACAGTTGTACATTGTTACATACAGTACAGTGTGTATACAGTATATGTGTATCATAATGTTGAGCACTATCAGCATTGTAATGATAATGGGCCTTAATTAGAATTATTATCATTTCATTTATCTTTAAAATGATTACATGTCTTACTGTTTATACTTTCTGACATGAGAAATGAGATATGGAGAATGAGATAGTATGTTTAATAAAGTTAATAAACAAACCTAGAGCCAAGTTTAGTTGAACCACTAAGTTACAACAGTTTGAGACGATATGGCACAATTTGAAAACAAATGTGACACCATTTGCTCAAACCTGAAAGAAAGAAACAAATCTCCAAGTTGTTTTGTTAGTTTCATTTATATATTTGTTGCTTGTTTTGTATCTTGGTTTTTAGTCACACTGCTAATCAAGTGCAAAGAGTTATAACAGTTTTTGTACACAGGAACCATGGTAGTTTTGTAAGATATAAAAATTTCAAAAGCAGTCAAACTTATGACACAAAAATTGAACGTTAATGATTCCCTGTGTTCATGAGTAATGTTTGGTTTCTCATAGAGAGAATTATCTTAAAGGCATTGAAGACTCGCCCCGGACCGTGTGCTGAAAAAGTTAACTTTCTGTTGCTTGCAAGTGACATTTTGTTCGTGTCGCTACAAAATGCAGACAGTAATTAAAAGTGATACCTTGTTATCTTTAGCTGGACCTGAGGTGTCCATCGCTGTATCGTTTGTATACTGTGCTGTGGGTATTGACCGCAGCTGTATGTACTGACTGTACACTTGTGTCTAATTGCCGACGGTAGCAAGCTGTGCGTGTATTTTCTGGGATCGATGGTTGCGTTTAACACTTCTGTTACACCTCATTCGAAACTAGGTCAAATTACCGGCATTAGACGTTTCTTTTTGCGCGAGTCTTCACACCCTTCAAGAGAATTGCTTGTTTTCTCATCAGCAACCCTGTTTTATCAATTCACATATTTTCATTAAATCCAGTGTGTTAGACTTGTTAGAACGACAATATATAAACCAGAGAGAGGATGACTTGTAATCTTTGAGTGCATGTGTAAATTGGTCAATTAACTTCCTTCCTTCAATAGTCAAGCACCTGTCTGGGGGTACTTCTGACTTTTCACCTGCTTTTATTATTACTACTACGAATATCAGCACTTGGCCACATGGCAATACAAGAAAGTGATAAGTTATGAGTCCTTTAAGAGCTAAAGCATAGATAATTCTTGCTCTATATCTGAGAGAAATACTTTCTTTAACGTAGTCAGTTTTCCCAACAGATTCTCAGTAATGTTGTCATTTATTTTGTCATGACTATGCTGCAAAACTTAAGCAGATAGATTTCCTTTCTGTTTAAATTCCATCTTATCCTATTTATATCCTAACACCCTACTCCTCCAACTGTCTTATTTCCCCTTCCTCCTCCTCTTCCCCCCCCCCCACACCGATCTTTCCCTTTAACAAAAAACATCTATACTTTACTTTACTAGACTTTACATCTATACATATTTGATGATATTTCATAATATGTTTTTACATCTTTCAAATTTTGAACTTTCAGAATTTAATTCAATTAGTTTCAAAACTTAATCATTGCAAAATTTTACTGTAATAGTGTTTATAGCAGGGCTCGATTTAAACCAAAGGTATTGACAGCAAACGGCGTACAAAATCATCTGTTACTGGATGCCACAGCTGCCATGCCCCTTAAATTAAGGTGCCCATAGATGTCTGCATAATAAGTTTCATCACCGTTAATATCACTCTAAATCTCAATGGAAAATTCCAGCAGTTTCAGCCATATTTGCAAGAGAAAACAGCTCTATTAAACACCTATGGGAACTGTAGTGAAGATATATAGATGTACGGCTTAATTTACGCACCATCATGTGCGTCGTTCCTATTCTCTGTCGTTTCTTCGCGTGTTTTCTCTCACAATGGGATGAATGCTTTGTTGCCCCTCAATTTGAGAGCTGAAAAGTTGCCGTGGGTGCCCTGTGATTTCAATGAATTTTCTATTCAACGAGCCCTGAACAAGGCACCATGCCCCTCACCGACCCTTTTAATTCGAGCCCTGATTGTACATTGTATTCAATATTGTTGGATTCATGACAAATTTCATCTTGAGCATTCTCATTTGGTCAAAAACAAGAATGTTATTTACTTCATCCCTCGCTCACCTGTCTACACTCAACATATGCACTTCAATCTCCCTATGGTACTGTAGTGCTCCCTGCTGCATAAAACGTACATTAGAATAATTACATTGGCTCCGTTTATCCAAGTTTGTTCCCTTTTCCTCAAAAGCTCAAAGTCAGATTGTAAATTTCCCATTCCCATTTCACATTGTATCGCAAGACAATTCATGAAATCAAAGCGATTGCCATTTCATTCCCTAATAAATCATGAAATCCAATTAACAATGTTGATATACTTTTCTTAATTAATTTTGTTAAATCATTTGTGGTTGGAAACATTCAAAATAATTGTTTACAAAATGCTCTGTAACAAATTTATTGAAACTAAGTGCAATGATCGTTTATATTTGTCGATAAACATTCTTCACTGAACAATTAAAAGCCCGAAAATTCTAATTTAAAAAATTTAGCTTCTTTCAAGTAAAGAAAATCCTGTTTTATATTCCTCTCTTCTTTTTGAAATAGTCATAAACTGCATCTAGCTGTCAATTTCAGCAATTATAAAGGTTTCTATGCTTCACCCTTGAGTACCTCCACAAACCCTATGCCCTCCACACACCACCCTTGATCAACAAGAAGGTCTTCAATGATTCAAAGGGCTA
>KN887001.1:43933-68765 GCA_000934455.1 Apostichopus parvimensis
CTGTAGTGAAGATATATAGATGTACGGCTTAATTTACGCACCATCATGTGCGTCGTTCCTATTCTCTGTCGTTTCTTCGCGTGTTTTCTCTCACAGTGGGATGAATGCCTTGTTGCCCCTCAATTTGAGAGCTGAAAAGTTGCCGTGGGTGCCTTGTGATTTCAATGAATATTCTATTCAACGAGCCCTGAACAAGGCACCAGGCCCCTCACCGACCCTTTTAATTCGAGCCCTGATTGTACATTGTATTCAATATTGTTGGATTCATGACAAATCCTTTTCATCTTGAGCATTCTCATTTGGTCAAAAACAAGAATGATATTTACTTCATCCCTCGCTCACCTGTCTACACTCAACATCTGCACTTCAATCTCCCTATGGTACTGTAGTACTCCCTGCTGCATAAAACATACATTAGAATAATTACATTGGCTCCGTTTATCCAAGTTTGTTCCCTTTTTCTCAAAAGCTTAAAGTCAGATTGTAAATTTCCCGTTTCCATTTCACATTGTATCGCAAGACAATTCATGAAATCAAAGCGATTGCCATTTCATTCCCTAATAAATCATGAAATCCATTTAACAATGTTGATATACTTTTCTTTATTAAATTTTGCTGAATCATTTGTGGTTGGAAACACTCAAAATAATTACAAATTTATTGAACCTAAGTGCAATCATCATTTATATTTGTCGATAAACATTTGTTCACTGAACTGAACTAACTTGGTTAAACGGTGATACTAACTACGGTATTAGCTTTGTTCGACTGCACCATATAACCTCCCCGATTACGAGTGTTTGATTTCAATGCTGCTGTGACATTCTGCAAAGCAATTTATGACCAAAATATACAACGCCTTCACTATGAAAAATGTCATTGAAATTAGAAATTAATATCCTTCTGCAACTTGAAATATTTGCAGAATGATGGGTAGTTAGACAAATTAATTTTTCCTTTTTAAATAGCAGTCTGTTCAGGGTTGCTTGTTTAATATTCTCAGTATTAGCTGTTTTATTTCTGGGCTATTGTTCAGACAGAGCCTATGTTAAATTTACTCACAGTGGTGAATAGCATATCAACATTACAGGTACTAAAAACAAAAATGTGCAGAATCTCAAGTGAGCTACTGGTACGAGATTGACATGGGCAACACCAACTTTCAATACTTGCAAAGTTTAATCAATCTAATATATTTTTTTTTTAAAACTTTTAAGGCTTTTTTAATGGCAGAAATAAACTATAAGTTGTAATCTGTGATGAGAGTAATGATACACGTTTAAATGGTGAAAAAATTCTAAAGAAGTTACAAAAATTTAGCTTCTTTCAAGTAAAGAAAATCGTGTTTTATATTCCACTCATTCTTTTTGAAATAGTAATAAACTGCATCCAGCTGTCAAATTCTGCAATTATAAAGGTTTCTAACTTTCTATGCTTCACCCTTGAGTACCTCCACAAACCCTATGCCCTCCACACACCACCCTTGATCAACAAGAAGGTCTTCAATGATTCAAAGGGCTAAGCAGAGGCTTGCATCACACCCTTCCATTGCCATGAGAACTGTAAGCTTTTCCTATCAGACCCAAAGACCAAACACAATGTCATTATTTAAACTCCACCTATCCCTTGTACACATTCAGCCATGCTTACAAAAGCTAATGCATATTCATGAGCTGCCAACTGTTCGTATTGCTTGCCTGTTTGCCAACAGTGTTGACATTACCAGGCCATGTGATATATTAAACTCCAAAGTGTGGTAGTCTTGGAGTGGTGGGTGTGTACTTTTTTCAGCTGGCAATTTACGTCACCGGTCTTTTTTTGGGGTCACACACATTGTTATTCATTGAAAACAGCTTCAATAATCTACAGGCTGTTACCATCATCGGCATGCTTCTAGTTGGTGGATATATTTAAACGTGTTTCAAATCAGTTTGGACTTTTAAGTAGTCTTAGAACTTTGGATGTTGTGTTTATATAAAAGGCAGACTTTGCTGAGCTGAGAGTTTCATAGTGAGTGTCAGCATAAAGCAGGCAACAACACCATCATCCAGGGAACAAAAAAAAAACCGAACCAGTAAAAAATAAAAAAACTTTCGTACAACTTTCAGGAACCAAGTGAGGAAGTCAAAATGACAGACGTCAGCGTCATCAATAACAACAAGTTGCCGGACCCTTACGGTATCAGGAGAAAGTCGGTTAGTAGTGCCTTAATTTAATGCTTTATGACAACCATTCCATGCAGTAATTCTGGTTTCAACCAAATTTCAACCAAATATTTGTTAATTTCTCAATTTTGAATTAACATGGTGACATGTTGATACCATTGCTATGGATGTGCTACTGTACATCACAGAGCTAATATTCAACGCTTGGAGTATTACACTACAACGGTTTGGATAACTGTTCTGGAAATGTGCAGTTTTGAAACGTCTTGAGCCTAGTTTTCTTCTTCACAGATCTGTGAAATTTGTAAGTTAAAATTATAAATAATATTTCTTTGACGGAAGCTTTAAGATTCTCAAGTTGTCTTCATTGAATGTTTTATTCAAGGATTGACAGTGTTAGATCAGTTACATGCCTACTTAATAAATTAATAATGTACTCTATAAGTAATAAATGTGACCTATTGAGACCCTTGAAAGTCATCTTTTTATGACAAAATTAATCATAGAGCAATAAATAATTCTGCTCCACCTCCCAATTCCCCCCACACCCCCCCCTCCCCTTTCCTCGTTGTCTCCTGGATTACAATATTAGGAACTTTGAGTATTGTCTATATCGAAATTAGAACCGGGTTTTATCACATCTAGGCATTTATTGTCAATCACTGTAGGTACCTTAAAAGAGTTTCTAACAGTTTCTATCAGCTAGATGTCTGTCAAATAATGTATGTTACACCCAAACACATACAAATACCAAGTCTTAAGTCCAACAGAAATCCATTGTACAGAGACGTACAAAGCTAAAACAATGAAAAACTAAAACAACGTGGAAAGACAAATGTTTTAGTACCATCCTTTACCAAAGTATGTTAACGAAGGTTATAAATAGTTTGGCCGAGTTTTTTTCTTTTTCGTTTTCTTCTTTCTTTTGATTTGATATTATGTACAACAGATGAAAGTGTTCCATTTGATTTTTCATGTGAGTGATAACATCTTGAAAAGTATCTTCAAGAGCAACGAAAATGTTTGCAATAAAATAGAATCCGAGAGGTACTTACAAAAAGAAGGATGTAATAGTTTAGTTAAGGAGGTATAACAGATGAAGAAATCATTCATTTTCTTATCTATAATGCCTCCCTCCCTCCCTCCCTCAATATTTGTACTTCAGATCTTGTTTATACTTTTCATGGTCTAGTTTTGTCTCTACAATTGATACCTTTCACTACCCCTTGATCCTTAATCTTTTATTACCCTTTCCAAGGAATGCTGAAGCTTTCATGTTGATCAAAATCCTCACACAAGGACACAGAATGAATAATACTTTGAAGGGATGTGTTCAGCTGAAAACCTCTAAACCTGTTTGGCCATTTTTAATACAGATTAAAGCAACTGAAAAGTAAAAACTACGGCATCTTATTTAACAGCGATTTCAACCATTCTCGGGTTGGTTGTTAGATAAGTTCTATGAACAAATCTATGTAAGGTTCTACCTTCCCTTGAACAATCTCTTATCAATTCCTGCCGGCAGTGAAAAGAACAGCAGTGAACAGAGATCGCTGTAATATTTGTCGGTAGCAGACAATGAGGGTGTTCGTCCGTAAGATTATCATTTTCATCGCATCTTGAGTCAAAACAACCATCGCCGCCAAGACAAGATTAAATATAGCTCGATAGAGTGTCTCACTCTATTACACTCTCCCTGGTGTGCCATTCCTTCACATAACATCCCATATTGAGTAAGATGTGGTAGGTTTGTCGAAATTTGTGACCAAGCACAAGCAACTAATTTTAGTTTCTTTTACTACTACTTTATTGAAACTTCTGGTATTAACTCTTCCCTTCATCACCTGATACTTCATTAAACAGCTTCAAATGGTCCTAAATTAATCCTACCAAGACCACCCCTCACTTCTGACTATTTTCTAATTCTCATTTCATAGAGGAAACAGGGGGGGAGGGAGGGGGGAGGGAGGGAGGAGGGGGAATCAACATGATTTGAATTGATAGAGATAAATTTCTGTCACCGGTTTACCAAATATTTATTTATGTATAATTAATAGTATTATAGTACTTTTTTTGGTTTACCATGGTTGAATTAAATATTGTTACTGTTTAATAATCATTTTAAAGAGGTATTTCGTACTAACATGTTTGAATCGAGGGTTGACACATACAGTACAGTATAAATAAAAGTGGTATCTTGACTTTGCACTGGTATTCAAGATTATAGTGCGAACAATCTGGAGATCACGTGACTGGGGGTTTCTGTCTCCGGGTTACTATCCTTTCGTCACTTATGCATAAACACAGACTGTCTAAACGCCGGCATGCTCGGGAACTTTATCTGTGAACATTCATGGTGACCTCTTCAAGCTTCATTCCGAGTGATCCATGTTGCAATCTCAAATGTGATTATGTAAGGCCTAACTAATTTCTCGCAATAAAATTTATGAAATCTTCCCGATTATAAGTTGATCGTTCCCATCAATTTTCGTGGAACAACCTGAGAACATTTTATAGCTGTGCTCCTCTCCTCCCTGTGAGTAGAGGGGAAGCTTTTCTTTCTATCCAACTACCATTTTATGTTACTGGTCTGGCTTGGTGAAATTCTGCATGTCACTTTAAGGCAAATGTTTATCCAATTAATGAAAGTAGACATTTTCCACCCATCTGTTGCCATTGGGTAAGTTGGAACAGATGCCAGAACAAAGTAGTGTAATTTGTAGATGTAATTGTTTCAAATTTTTTATCAAGTGTTTTTGTAATTGATTCACAACACAGTCATTTGATCAAATTTGTTACGTTTTGTAAAAAAATGAAGGGAAGGGAGGGAGTATTAAGAGAGTGACCAGCCAAATGGGAGGAAGAGGAAGCGAGAAAGTATACTGTTTGGAAGTAGGGATTTACCTACTTAATTATGTTTATCTGGTCTACGGCAGTAGTTTCCATTGACTGTAATACTTCTAAAGGGAAGTTTACTCGACCTGTCAGGGTCTTATCCACCTCTCACTGACTGTTTTGCAATCGGAAAATCCAGATTTCAAATCTTTTTGCCTCAAAGTTGACCTGTTGGAATTTCCAACTCAATATCGGTTGCATATAACTAATATATGAAGTGAGTAATTTTCTTCAAATTCTGACAAGGGTTATATTAAAGCAATATATTAGAAGAAGTAAAATATTTCGCACAATTGTTGTCTTTGTTGGAAACAAGTGGTAAAAGGTTACTTACCGATTGCCTACAAGATCTACTAAATATGTCAAAATCAATTTGATTCTGAACCGCTTGGTATTTAACTGCTTGGAGACAAATTATTTCTTCATAAAACTAAAAATAAATGTAAAAGATTGTCTTTGATCCTTGAGTGCTCAATTTATGTTTGATAAGATTGACTGCAGTATGCACTACCCAAAAGAATTCGGTCTTTAAAATAACCGTCATTCTTCATACTTGTTCTAACTTGTTTGTTCTCTGTCGATAAAAGTAATCTGGATCTGCTCCCCAGGGTCCTGTTTTTTATCGCATGATAAGATAACGAAAAGAGATATTTGCAATCATGTCATTAGTGATCTTACAAAAACCTTTTTTGGGAATTATTAATTTTAGAAGAACAAATATCGTAAGATGCAATGGTAATGATGATGACGGTAAATTAAATCAAGTCTGTAATCTGCTTACATGAGTAGTATCTCAAAGAAATGACTGTTTGTTAATCGGTCTAGTGAAGATAAACCCATGATATGAAAGTGCTCGTCACCGATATAAACATGTAATCTATCAGGGTTAGATATTGTATGTTACTATCAATAGTCGTAATCTCGGAGCAGGTTAGGCGTTTTCAGATAGCACTGTGTAAAGTGTGGGCATTAACCTTGAGATAGTTAACACGCGAAGTATTACATACTAATGTTCAAGTGTCAATCATAAATGCTCCAGAATTTTCTTAAGTTTTGTGAGTCACTCTGTTTGAATCTATTGTTTTAGCTGTACAAAATGTTTGACCTCTTCACTTCAATCTTATGCTAGACTAACCTCTTAACTTGATTACGTTTATCTTACAGTATATTCAAATCTTCTTTAGAAGCTATTTAGCTTTATAAGTTATTTTAATCTTTTGGCATGTTATGCTGAGCTGTTTAATTTGTGATATTTTTTATTTCAATAATTTACTTATCTTGTTTCATTGATCATCAGTACTCGTCATTCGCGAGGGGATCCATTCAATGGAGATCTAGGTCACTTCCCCTCCTCCCCCCCCTCCCCTTTTCCATATATACCCCTTCATAATTTGTTGCCTATTTTTTTAATCAGAGATTCCTTTGAGCATTGTATATCTGCTTTTTGGATGGCAAATCCAAATAAGTTAATCACATTCTCTACATTTTGAGTTATTCCTGTTGACTAATTGCACCATTGTCTATAGGGGGAAAAAATTAGTTCTGAAATTTTGTATCCAAAATATCAATTTTTTGACAATGGTTTATGGAAATGTTGCTGTTCGAAGTATTTGGATTGTCTGTCATAATCATATCCTGCATCATATCTCATTCTTGAAAGTAAGTTTTATCAAGTTTGGCTTTTTTGGTTTTTGTCCAAAAAGTTAAAAGTATGCTGATAGGCTTGCCATAGCATTTGAAGATAGTAAAGAATTCAGCCAGTATTGTTTTATTGTATATGTGTGAACAGAAGGCTAGGCCGCTAGGGTAGGTACTCTACCATAGGGTGTCAATGTTGTTGTTAAAGGCTACAGACTTCCTCAAGATTCTGTGACATTGAAGCAGCGAACCAGAAAAAGACCAAAAAAATTCTGTTTGATCTCACATGATAGCAATAGGAATCGTGCTTCAAATGCAACCAGTGGTTGTTTTGTGGCGAGGAGTGGCTTTGTGGCAACTGGTGGCAACCTATGGCATTTATATGCCGGATGTTGTCAGCATTGGCCTGTAAGAAGATTCTTTTCTACATACTGTAGCTTTTGTGTTGCAGACAGTGCCTGCAATGATACCATCATTTCTGTTATAAATTTATGATATGTAGTAAATTCTATTGTTTTTAGTGAAGAGGAAAGATTACCAGCAAGTATGCATCACTGTTGTATAGACAGGAAATGTGTGGGGATTGTCATATCATATTATGATATTCATGCAGGCACATTATTTCTCAGTAGAGTACTATTAAATTGTAACATAAACCCATATTTTATTTGCAAACTTTGAAACTGTTAAGAAGGAGAGGGTTATTTTCAAATGTTGTCTTGGTGGATTAATCAATATACTTCATGATTAACCTCCCTTACCCCCCTCTCCTCCCCCTCCCTTCTCCCTTACCCCTTCCTCTCCCCCTCCCTTCTCCCTTCTCTCCCCCTCGCTTCTCCCTCCTCTCCCTCTCCCTTCTCCCTCTTCTCCCCCTCCCTTCTCCCTCTTCTTTCTCCTCTTCCCATGCTGCTTCTGAAGATTATTCCTTACTGCTGTTAGTAGAGATTTCCATGTGCACTGTCTTGTTCTTCAGTTACCCTGACTTTTGAACATGTGGCATGTTCAAAAAGTTCATTGTCAAAGTTTCTTTGACCCTTTTCCAGACAACCGGATGGGAACAGGACTTTTAACTACTTCCTCCTGGATTCTTTCCCATCCAGTCACAGACACAGATATTATCAATGGGACTTTCATAGAATAAAAAAAAATAATAGAGTTGGACACTTTCTTGGGTATAAAATAGTGAATGGTTCTTCTGAGGTCTTTGAGCCAAGTTAAAAAAGTGAAATTAAGTTTTTCTGTGTCAAACCGATATGAGTGGATTTGCCCTGTAGTGATATAGTTGGTTTCCTGTATGATGTAGGTTGTTGTACAAGGTTAATGGTACATGATAATACTCAGGTTTAGTACCGTCCCCAGCTCAATGTTAACATCGTTGAGGGAGAGATACAATAACAGGCTGAAAAGAAGTGTGTGGAATTGCAATTTCGCATCGTCATCGATAGATGTTCACCCTCGGGATGAGCTTCTCTACAGGATACTCTCTATGTTCAAATATGTATTTTAGATCCTCCTGCAAGTAGGAACTGGCTAGGAAGCCATCATTGGCTTATCAAAGCCGCAAGCTGACCGAAGTTAGTCTCTAAGAGTCTTAGAATTCATATTTAACGTCCATGATTATGAATTGTCAACAACTCTGTAACTGGACGACATACATTAATCTTGGAGTGACTCGAACTCGAGACCTTATGATTGAAAGGCACCGGCGTTAACCACTGTGCTTACACTCCTAAATACTGTCGATACATCTACAGTATGAGATAATAAGCATTAGTGACAAATGAAGCACAGTTTTTTTTACTTTTATTCATCTCTTACCTCTCTTCTATACACACTTCGATCTACCCAGCCTAGCCTAAGTACTGGTAACATTCTTGCACTGCACCCCGCCCCCCCCATGACCCTCTCCATGGTCACTGCCCTTTCTCCTTCAGGGTCTAACATTCAGAAGTCTGACAGGCGCATTTTTACGACAGGATGTCTTCTTCCGAAACACGGATCGCGTCTGAGTTTACAATCTTACACAGTAAAGTTCTCCAGCATACACTTGACTGATATTTGTAATTTGTCTGGATAGTTTGTGCTTCTCATAAGGGTGTTTAATCAGTAATTATAGTCTACATTTGGCAGCCCTGTACTGTAGATTGTGAATTGTATTTGAGTGTTCTAAATTGATTTCACACGTCCACCACACGTCCACGATAACCTAGCTTGCAGTGTTGTGTGACTGTGCAGAAGTAATGGCTATTCAGAGTATAATTAGAACGTTAATAGATGACCTTTGCCTCTTGAGGTCTTGATTGTAGTGTATCTATTTATTCTGTCCTAAATCTGCTTGTTAAAGATATTTTATATCAGGTTTGTATCTGACCTTTATCTCTATGTAATCCAATAGCAATTTAACCAAATCACACCCTGCATATACCTCACAACAGCAGAGGAGTAATAACCGAGAACAGACGAATAATAATCATCAAAGAAGAAGCTACCAAAAAAATTCTACTGGTGATGATGGAAAAAAAAAAAATGAATTACAACAACAACACCACAGATTGCTGTTTACCATAGCCACATGCAAAATATTTTTAAAAACTCTTCTCTTCTCTCATCAGACTACCAACCAAGTAGCGACTAACGTGTATGAACAGCGCCACCATGTCACCCGTGACAAGCGTGGACAGGTCATGGGCCTGCGTGGAGGGTTCCGTGGTTGTACCATCTGGTTCACAGGTAAGGATTGTTTTTTTTGTTTTTAAAGAAAGTGTAAGTCAGTGTGTAAGAGTTTCCCTCGAATAAGCTGTGTGAGTTTTGGTGGATAATTACTACCTGTTCCAAAAAACAGGGATGGGCATTTTATGGATCTTACGGAAGATTTGTACCCGATTTGCGGGTGACAAGACTTACAGATGTACGTACTGGTGTGAAATGGGAATCTTAATCATTGATCAGAAAGTTTTACTGGCCCACTGTCCATATGCATATATGTGGACATATCTCCTATCATAAGTAAGCCGTGGCTCTCTAAAACAAACTCCCCAAAGTATGCATAATTTCATGTTCCATGCCATAAGGTACTGCAAGTCAAATATTAATAATAGGGCTTTGAAAGCCTTCTAACCTACCAAAGAAAATTAACCCTAAGGCTCCAAGAGGTCAGCTGGTCGCATTTTGCCCACGTACGTTCTAGACCTTCTGGGTATGACTAAAATGAGGATGATACTTTGAGACGTTCAGGCACCCTTCTAATTTCTAATTTTGTTTTTTAAACTAAATAAAAGTTGGTGAGCAAAGTCAGTAATAGAACCATTACCTTCTTTAAAAAAATATTACTTATGCGATACTTCATCACCAGTTAGACAAGTCACTCTAGTGAACTCCATTTGTTTCTGGTCATGAATATGCAAAGTATATTCAAATTTGTTTCAGAATACAGTAAATGCAAAAACTGACTTTCAATACATCAAAGTCATGATACACCTCGGCATCATCTTACTGTAGCTTTAAAACACATGGAAATGAACAGGTGGTGGCAATGTCAACAACCTAAGCAAGGAAATACGTTTTTATTTCATTTTCATATATATATACAGGAAGAATAATACCCTCACAATTATGCATACATGTATCTTCTTGAACTCTTCTCATGTGTGTAGTAAAACTTAATGGTTTTGAGTTGTGACCTTTGACCTTTTGCAAAGATGACATTGTATATGAAATCATATTGTTATGTTGCTGTTTTTATCCTAACACAGTATTTGCTATTATATCAGCATGTTTTTATCCGTTCCTTCACCTTCCATCTGTATAATACCATAGCTCCTATCGAATGTGCAAAATTTTACATACTGTATTCCTCACCTTACATGTCCCCACACGACAATAGCACTCTAATTTGGAACATTATTTATTTAATAATTTATTCATTCATTTACATTTATTCCCATAGGTTTGTCTGGTGCTGGTAAAACCACCATCAGTTTTGCCCTGGAGCAGTACCTCTGCTTCCACGGCATTCCCTCTTACAGTCTGGATGGGGACAACATGCGTACCGGTCTGAACAAGAACCTCAGCTTCACCCCCGAGGACCGGGAAGAGAACATCCGTCGTGTGAGTGAGGTCGCCAAGCTGTTTGCTGATGGTGGTGTTGTCTGCCTGTCCTCATTCATCAGTCCGTACACCAAGGTCTGTAGCTATTCCAGACTTTTCTCTTTACTTTCTCCCATTTTCCTCTTGTGTTAATATCGACGAGTAAATTTATGGGGGACATCGCATCAAAATCCCCAAAATGAATTAATTCACACAATTTGCTGAAACCTCATATTAGGTGTACTTGAAAGTAATACGTTTGGATGGCTGCATTACAGCAAAGTAAATTCTTACAAATTATGCATTTCCATTGTTGAGATACGATAATTAATATACTTATCTCTAAAAGAAGGGACAGAAGCTATCGTTAAACTGTTTGGCTACTAACAATGGGATTGTCAAATTTTCATCATTTCTGTTTATCCTCTTTTCTTTGGATAGGATCGTGATCTAGCTCGCAAGCTGCACGAGGAGGTGGGACTTCCCTTCTTTGAAATCTTTGTCGATACCCCTCTGGAAGTTTGTGAAGAACGTGACGTGAAGGGTCTCTACAAGAAAGCCAGGGCTGGGCTCATCAAAGGTAAGTGAACCAGTGTTAGGTAACATTGTTTATGAAAATAGCAAGAAACATTCACTGAAAAAGGTAACTAAGAAGAAATTACCTTCCCATTTTGCTCTGCTTTCCCCACGTATTGTAAGCTGCTATACAGGCTTGTTGGAGATTTGCTACAGTGGTGCCAATTAGGGGATGGATTGCTATACATACATGTGTAAATAGCATTTAATTGATATCAGAGAAAGTAATTTTCCGAACCTGCATCTGTTCATATTTACCTTTAGATGAGTAAATAGTTGCTTATGAAGGCGTTTTCAAATTTACAAATTGATGGGTTCTTTTTTTAGTTCGTAATTATGAGTTCAGCTGCAGTTTGGTTTAGGAAGGCTGTGGGGTTATAAAGCGAGCATTGTGTGTTTCCATGTTGCTGGAAAGCCAAATTTATTTGCAGAATTTGTATAATTGCTTGGTATGCTTTTTCAAAGAAACTGGTGAAAATATATCCGTTTTGTTTGAAGTAACAATCTCAATTGCCTAATGTTAGCAATTACCTGTCTGTTTCTATTTCTGCCTGTCTGTCTGTCTGTCCTTTGAGCTACTCTATGTCACTGTCAGTTTGCTACAAATGTTGGATAAGTTGTCAGTGAACTATTTCAAATACGTTCAGGGCCATTTCGTAAATCCACAGGCTTGATTGGTTCTCATATTTTGCATGTGGCTTCCCTATAATGAGTACAAGAACAATATTGTTTTGGGTGGAGGTCATTTGGGGTCATCAGAGGTCACACTCTGTAAAGCCTTATAGACACAAACCTTGTAAACATGATATCCCAAGATAGGTAACACCACAAGCTCATATTTGGCATGTGTCTTTCTTACAGTGAGTACCAAAACCCTATTGATTTTGGGTGGATGTCAAAGGTCATTTGGGGTCAGCAGAGGTCCATATGTCAAAATATCAATTGATCTCATCAGGTTAAACTATTACAAATGCAAATTCAGCTCTTTGTAGTTAGAGTGAGCATGCAAAATAAATTAACAACAACAACAACAAACAATGTCCCTCTGACTTCCTTTCATCGTTGTGGTATTATGTCACATGATTCCCAGTCATCAAACCATGTAAGCATTGACTCTGTTTAGATTTATACTGCTCTCCATCTGCAAAATGAACTTCAGCCAGGGTTTTTAGCTTGCACACTACTCTTGTGCTGCATATGTAATGTTTTTAAAGGCAAGTAACCGCTGGGAAGGGTTTCCCTATTTTGTGCGTGTGCAGTACTAAAGGTGCTTCATATTTGTACCTATTGAAATGTTTTAGGATTCATAAAAGAATCAACTTACCATTCTCTCTACTCCACCTAACTTGACCACTTCTCCTTTTTTGCTGTTTTTATTTGTAAGGTTTTACTGGTATTGACCAAAAGTATGAAGAACCACCAAACCCAGCGGTCACCCTCTATGCCGGGAAAGACGATGTTGATGGCTGTGTTCAGAAGATGGTTAGCTTTTTGCAGTCTCATGTAAGTTTTTTTCCATTTGAACATGTTGATTATTTGTGTAGTATTGTTTGATACAAGTGAAAGATGAAGCAGGTTAGGGAGTCGGGTGGGTTGGGGTGGGGTGGATAATGGGTCAGTTGAAACCAGCGGAAAAGAAATTCATGTTCACTTATGTTCAAAGCTTTTATCTTGTACTACTTTACTTTGTTTTTTTGTTTTTTAATGATTCTGACTCATTGAATATGTGTAGAAAATGCGTTCGATATTCATCCTTCATATTGAGTTGAAGTACAGATTGTTTATTTGTCTTTCTGTTTTTTCCTCACTGCTAGGGCATCCTCCCAGAGTCAGCCGTTAATGCTGTCAAAGAGCTCCTGGTTCCAGCCGATCACACTGCAGCTGCCATTGCTGAATCAGAGACACTGGACTCCTTGAACATCACAAAGGTATGTGGGTTCCAGGGGTACGTCTTCTTCTGAAGCATTCGCCCGGAAGACAATTATTGTACCGCATTTATCAGCCACATGCACATGTGGGGGGAGGTCGATAGGATTATAACATTACACTTCATGTCCAGTATAAGGTTTTAGCTCATTTGGTAAAAAAAATAATAATTGAACAATTGTATGATTTTACTTTGTTTTTATTGTTAATTAGTATCCAAAACTTAACCCTAATCAATTATCCTACATGTGAAGAAATCTTCAACCAAAATTTGTGACTGTGTTCCCCCCTTTTTTTTTGTGCTTTTAGCTTGACCTGCAGTGGACCCAGGTCCTCTCAGAGGGCTGGGCAACCCCCCTCACTGGCTTCATGAGGGAGAGAGAATACCTGCAGTGTCAGCATTTCAACTGTTTATTGGATGGTATGTATACGTCATAGTCTGTTGAAGAGTAGTAATATTTATATTTACTTCGCTCCTCGCATTTCTGTCTCCTCACAACCTTAGCACCACGTTCTACCTTGCCTAGAATGTCCTGGTAACCTTATAATGCTGTGGGGCCCTCTATGACTAGTCCCTTCGGTCATTGCCCCTCCTTCTCCTTCTACCATTCAAAGTGATTTTAGAGTGGATTGTCTTCCTTCGGATTTTGTCCCTCTTTGGTAAATGAGGATTTGGAAGTTTTCTTCCTTTGGATTATTAAGGAGTTTACAGTCTTTCAACAGCCTGATAAGTATCCTAGTCTTGTTTAAGTGAGGGTATTCAGGGACTGTTTGGTTTAGAGCGACTCCCGCCCTAGGTTCCCTTCATTAGCTTTATGGGGGTAGCTGTTCCGCGAACTGCTTTGTTAGTTCCCACCATTTCTTATTTGTAAATGTCATCGTCTGTTGAAGAGTAGTAATATCTATATCCAACAAACATTTGCATCTGAGCAAGTGGATATATTTTGTGTACCGAAACTGGGTTAACAAATCCATTGCTCTTAACATGTATTTTTGAAAACACACAAAAAAGAACTGATATAATGTCATTTTCTTTTGATTTAATCATCACAAGTTTGCTATGAAAAAATAGAGGAATTAAGCTTCAAATAAATTGGCCAAATTTTGGTTACATAAGAAAAAGGGGGAAAAAAAGAAGATTGTTATGGCTTGGCAGAGATGCCAACCAGTACGATTTTATCATATTTAGTACTATAAAACAAGTGAAATACGATTAAACGATATTGCCTCTTGAAAATACGATTTTTCATCTTTCAAAAAAAAAGAAAATTAAAAAAAAAAATTTTTTTTTTTAAAGGAAGCGGAATCGCATAGAAACATGTACAAGTAACCCCCCAAACCTCGACAAACACGTTGAACAACGAGCCTACATGGGCGGGGAATACGCGGAATCGGCAGCTTTACAATTTTCTCATTAAATGTTAATGAAAAAGCAAACATTTTACTTCTTACCAGTTCAACATTTTTCTGACATTTTACTGGCCCGGGGCCAACGGGCCAGTGGTAGTGTCGAGTTTTCGTGAAAATCTGATTTTTCTCTCCAAAATCTGATTTTTTAGGATATTCAGTCTGTTTTTTTGTGTCAAGAGGTTGGCATCTCTGGCTTGGAATGATCAGTATTTATTTTCCTTGACTTTTGAGAAACATTTCATCGCTTTCTCCTCTCTCTCGTGTTTTTTGTTCAGCCGGGACTGTCAACCAGTCGGTTCCCATCGTACTACCGGTCCACACGGAGGATAAAGAACGTCTGGAGAAGTGCGCCGCCTTCACCTTAAAGTACGAAGGAAAACCCATAGCCATCCTCCGCACCCCAGAATTTTACACTCATCGCAAGGAGGAGAGATGCTGCCGACAGTGGGGGACCTCTCATGACGGGCATCCATACATCAAGGTAGGGCGGGGCACAGAAAAGGCCAACAAAATTACTTTATTTCCCACTTCCTGGCAAGACCTGTACTAAACTACTTGATGTATCTGTCAGAGGCTGCAATTTCTTACCAGGGTTATGATAATGCTCATCTTTGCAAAAACATTTATTATGATTCTTCCATGTCCCCTGGATGACTAGAATAGCTAAGTAATAGAAGGGACCTCTTTCAGTGACACAGATACCAGCACCGCAGCCTCCCCCAACCTCCCTCTCCCCCCTCCACTCAACCTAAGCAGTTTACCCCCTAAACCACATTGGAAAGCTGCAATATTTGACAATGGCACTTTCCCTACCTTTAAGAAATTAAAACATTGAAGTTACTTTTACATCTGTCAGTCCAATACTCCCCCAAAATATCCCTCCCCCCCCCTCCCCATTAAAATTTTCACTGCAATATTGCTACTCTGCCTCCTAACATAGGCGAGGCAAACATATTTACACTAGACATATATAGACTAGAAGCTGAAATACCTAGTACTTGGCTTCTGTTTCTTGTATTCCGACATGCTTAATTAAGCACCGGTCTTCTGTTTATGATGTTTGGTAATTTAGAGGTGACAAATTTGATGCAACGATGACCTCCTTGAAATAACAGACAGTGTCATTTCAAAATCAGTAGAATATGAAAGGCAATTGGTTGTGCAGGATATTTGGTTTTGGTTAAAAGTTCTGTATTTTGCACTGCAGTGCTACAGCTTTTGCACAGTTGCAGAGCTTGGTATTGCACTCCGGCAATAATGAATGTGATTGTCATTTTGGTGATTTCATGTGAGGCGAGTTGAGGTGTGGCATTATGATGTAGTGAGGTGTATTGGGGTGAGGTTGAGGTGAGAGAGATAGAGAGAGATGATAGAGATTTATTTCGTCCATAAGATATGGAAATTTGTCGCCCTGCAGCAAAACACATAAAAGATCAAAGTTTTAAAGTTACTAAAGAATACAGTTAAATATTAGTATAAACAAAACACAGAGAAGTTGAATGAAAAGGTAAAAATATCAACAGCAACAATATCCATACATGTGAGAAAAATATACACATATATACATATGTATACATATAACAAAAACAAACAGACAAGACTATAAAAAAAAAGAAACCTATCTAACAACCCTCTGGTTGAAAAGAGAAACAGAATTGGGTAAAAAAGACAACCTGTGTCTGTTATGCTTAGACCGTGGCATGCGAAGTCTGCTGCCTGAACGGCAGAATACATAGTTCTGGAAAAGAGGATGTGTATGGTCTTTTAATATTCCATGGGTTTTCTTTTAATATTCCATGGGTTTTCTGGTGCACCATATCAATGTGAGGCTGCCTGAATCAGAAGTAGTTATCCATAAGCACTTTGATCTGATTCTTACATTTATGTGATGTTAGGTGATGCGATGCGATACAGTGCAGTGGGGCAGGTGCAGTGTTTTGTAGTGAGGTTGTATTGAGGTGAGGTGAGGTTGTATCATGTATTGTTATCCATAAGCATCTGATTGTCATTTTGATGAGGTAATCTGGTTATGTAGAGTGGTGAAAGGTGGTGTATAGAGGTCAGGTCATTAGAATCAGGTCATTTGTATCAGCTTATCTATGAGCACAATCCATTCAGATGACTAGAGTTTTTATTTTGTGCAGGCAAAGATTAAGAGATATCACCGAGTATCGAACTACTCACTTACAAATTGTGATCGATGATAATTGAAAATGGAAAGCAAAGTCAACTAATCCTTCTAGTAATGGTTATAAATATCTATAGGATACCAAGCTATATTATTAAAACATGAATGGGTACGACCAATCCGCTCAAACCTCAAGTGAAGTTAACGAAAATGTGTGTCATTTCGGATTACTCCCGTAGATGGTGATGGATAGCGGTGATTGGCTGGTGGGTGGCGACCTGGAAGTCCTGGAGCAAATACGTTGGAACGATGGCTTGGATCAATTCCGCTTGACGCCAAACCAACTGCGGAAGCAGTTTCGGGAGATGGGAGCAGATGCCGTCTTTGCATTCCAGCTACGAAACCCTGTCCACAATGGCCACGCCTTACTCATGAATGATACCAAACGCCGTTTGAAAGAACGTGGTTTCAAAAAGCCTGTGCTTCTTCTTCATCCGTTGGGTGAGTTTTGTGCTATTCATGTGATAGATTACAAATGTTCTACAGACACGTAGGCTAAAATTTGAATATTTAAACTAGTTCTCAACCCGTTTTTCTCATCAACTCCGCTTAATGTATCACATTTTTGAAGGAATCAAAATAAACGTTGAAATATATTTGTTGAATATATTTGTGTGGGCATCTATGAACATGCCTACCTTGAAAGAAGATACTATTTTGCAAACGCAACAGCATTCGTAAGATGTCCCTTTGAATGGTCTCAAACACTTCTGTTGCATCTATGCCAGAAAATATCCCCAGACGAAAAAAGGGATATGTGATAAGGTTTCAGAATGTTACTAAATTCGTACATTTTACCAATGCATTTTTTCTGTAGGTGGTTGGACCAAGGCAGATGATGTACCACTCGCCACCCGTATGAGACAACATGAGGCCATCCTAGAGGAGGGCGTGTTGGACCCAGACAGCACAGTAGTGGCCATATTCCCATCACCAATGATGTATGCGGGCCCTACGGAAGTAAGTCACTTTTGCGATTTAGTTCTTAAACTCTCATGGCTTGAACCACAAGCAAAAGTACAAATAAGAATTCTCCATGGTACAAGCACTAGTACAGGTACTTGTACTAGAATCTTGTACTAGAGTACAAGTACTTGTACTTGTACTAGAGTCTTGTACTAGAATCTGTACTAGATTTTTTTAAGGTACCCTGAATACACAGTGCAAGTACAAACCCATGAGGGTGAAACTTGAGTACAGGACACTTTGCTAGGATATGTGTACCAACTCGAAACATGCACAAACGGAACTCTCTACAGTGTTGAAATCCATTTCTTTTTTAGAGTACACACAGTGACATGAAAAATATGAGAAAGTGCTGGACAATTTAATACAAGAAAATTGTAAACAGAGCAGTGGAAATACCTTGCTTTAATTAGAAGTGGAAATATTATTTCATAAAAAATATAATATAAAAACATAAAATGTGATTTTGTATGAGATATTTTACTCTCTACGTAGCTGCATTTCTTAAATATATTGTTTTTAATTAAAATTAGCCATGCTCATCAGATGTATTCATATTACTACCAAATTTCTTCATACAACAGTCTTTCTCCTTCCCAAAAATTAAACATTGGCCGGTAATTATTTTGAGGGCAAGTGAAAAGTTCTACCATGGTTCTTATATGCTTGATAGGCTAGGTATACCTGCTACAGAGATGTTTTTAAGCCTAAGCTCAAGCAGTGGTGTTTCTTTGGAAAAGAAGTAGAATTTCTAAATGTTTTTGAGCATGTACTGTGACATCATAGGGCCGTTGCATGGCCAACTGGTTTAAGATGTTCATAGCAGGAACTGATGCAACTTTTATGTCATCATGGACTTAAAGATACTTAACTCACCTTCTTTTCATTCCTCAGGTGCAATGGCACGCCAAAGCTAGAATGTCCACGGGTGCCAACTTCTACATCGTAGGCCGTGATCCCGCAGGTATGCCACATCCAGATGGGACCAAGGATCTGTACGACCACTCCCACGGGCGCAGAGTGAGTGGTTTTCTCTGATTTCATTTCTTAAAATTTGTTTGAAAATATTCCTGATAATGCAGATATGGTAAGGACATTGGTGAGCAGCTTTAAAATAGCTCTTCGATGAAAACTGCTTTGGAAGATGTCATCTATAACCTACAAAGGTTTTGATATTATTCCTAGCGATTTCTTTTTTTTAATTGTTAACCTTCAATCTAACTTTCAGTTTCATCTGGCTTCTTGCTTAGTAGGTATATCAACATCCCAAACAGATTGCTTGATGGGCTAACCAGAATTCAATTGTAGTTTGAAGCTAGAGAGAGGGCTAGGTTTTCCTTTTCCACACCTGAAATAATTTTGTACCAAACGGTATGTTTAATGTATTTGTCTGCACGCACAGAGTTATCCAGTACCTTCTTGTCAATTTGGTGGCCTGGCCTTGATAAGCTCTGCTTCTGCCAGGTCTCCCCCACTTCACATCATTTGTATATATCAATTGTTTAATTCCTATGGAATGTATTTGTATTGTATATTCAAATGTTATATGTTCACTTTGTTTATGTTATGGTGAAGTGGAAATAAATAGTTTTCAATTTTTAATTTCAATCATATCGGGAAATTCTGCTAGTGCCTTGTTTGCAGTTATAGCAGCCAGTTCATTCTAAAATTGTGGATTGCGCATTAAGCAGATGATGTTCACCTTTAGGTAACCATTGCATGGGATCTTTGAGTATTTTCTGTGAATGTTGATACTTCAGAAGTAAGGTATAGTAAACTTAAAGGATTGGTTCAGGTGTTTGATATGTCTATTTTGTATGAAAGAGCACAACAAGACAAAAAGAACAGTGAAGAAACGACCATGATAGCATGCTCTGTTAAGGAGATATGACACTTTGAAGATATCAAAATTTCTTTGAAAACGACTGGTGTAGAAAGACTTACTGTGAGGGTGTGACGTCACATCCTCACCTCCTTATCATTTGTGAATATATTTCTTTAAAAATTATTTACATTTTTTAACACATTTGAAAATAATATAATCAAAAATTCTTCAGATGTTTAATCTCAAATACTTCCTTTGACAAATATGAGATCTCCTGACATATCTTTTGGTTGAAAATCATGAAAACTCACAAAATATTTAGAGAAAAAAACAAAGACTTTTCAGGAATGTGAGGATGTGACATCACAGCTAGTCAGATTTCAGCAGTTTCTACACAATCTGATAAAACTTTACACTTGAATATCTCTTTAACCGAAAAAGATATTTGAACAGTTTTTTCACCATTGTTTCTTTTATTGTCCTCTTTCATATAACATAAACATGTATGACAACTGAATCAATCCTTTAATAAAGTAAAATCTAGACACATATGTGATGATCTCTTTTCTCCATCCAGGTCCTTACAATGGCTCCAGGTCTTACTCAGCTTGAAATTATTCCATTCCGGGTTGCTGCTTACAACAATAAAAAGAAGGCCATGGATTTCTTCGACCCCGAAAACAAGGACGACTTTCTGTTCATATCCGGTACTAAGATGCGAAAGTTGGCCAGGAGCAATGAGCAACCACCAGATGGGTTCATGGCACCAAAGGCCTGGAAGATTCTCTGCGAGTACTACCAGTCCATTACAAAATAGCACCCTCTATAAGAGATGCAAAACACCCGACTTGGGACGTCTGTCCAGACAACTCCTTTAATGTCCTCTCGATACCTACTTGCTGTCTCTTCTGTTAGATGAAATCATTTTCATAAAATAAAATAATTAATGTAACTCTTAATTTGATTCTGTGTGTCTGTGAGTTAGTTCAACCTTTCTGCATGATTTAGGCTACCACTTGAATAGTTCAACATTCTCCTCCCAATGCCTCTCCCCTCTCAACTCCTGCTTTCCCTTATCTTAAAATGGCAGCTGTGACAGTTGAAAGCAAGGCTGTACTATCCAATGATCTTTATTCATGGTTATTGAGTGATATCTTAAAGCAAAATACTCAAATTTTCCCAAATTATTTCTGGTGATGTTAGGCCTTGCTATCATACTTATATTAAGAAACGAACAGACTTGAAGAAGGGTCTCAAATGTTGCTTTGTTGTCATGACATCAGTTTCCTGGATAGTAGTTGATTATGTTAATTTATGGTAATAGGCATGCATATTCATGTTATCCCATACGTGTGCTTTACCTTGCTTCATTAGAGTGCTGTGATGTGATTGTATTTCTAAGTCTTTCTAAGCTTTGCAATGTTATTGTGACAGATTATTGGAGCATTGCATGTATTTACCTTGCTGATACAAAAGTGGAAAAAAACATGTATTTCAGCTCTCAAAATGTTTCACAGGTTGAGTCCAAGCTGAATGTGAAAGCCAGATGATATTACTCAAGTTATTGTTTCACCAACGAAATAAGATGGCTACTAGTCAAGTATTTGTGTATGTTATCATCCAAAGTTAGTACCCTTGTAAATGGTGTGACCCAAACTCATATGGACCCTGTAGTAGTAACTTGCACATATACAGAGAAACTATATTCAGTTACTTTCATTCGTTTTATCAAATTGCAGAGAATTTTTGGCACTTTATACCCACAGGTTATTCCATAAATCATGTCGAGATATGTGATGTTGGTCGAGTTTTCTTGTTACCGTAGTCATTGGATTTGAAAGATTCAGCAACGGTTTAAAAGGTTAGCGAACTGTGGATGAAGTATCAATTCTCCTCAAAAGAAAATTGCTCTTTCTTGTTACCCGTCAAAAAGAAAGTTGCTTCCAAGTCTTCCAAATGCTTGCAGACGAATATTTTACAATTTCCGAAGGACTTTTCTTCACACGTTTTAAATGGTTATCAAAATAGTCAGTTGTAATATCGTACGACGACTGAGTCCAAAGCACTGAGCATTTACTGGGCATTGTTTGGGATGCTGTGAAGAGCTTTAACCACTCGGGATAAGATTGACGCTTGAAGGAGTAACTGCCCTCGAATCACTGCCAGTAGTAAGAAATTTACGGATTGCTGCATCTCCTTCTCTCTCCGTCTCCTAGAAGGTTTAACTTTTCTCATTTCTTGAAAAATTAAGGTCAACAGATACACTCTGGGTGATCTATAAACAACGGTCGCCCATAATAGCTACATCCATATATCTCTTCAAGAAGAATATTCCCCATGCGTATCATCTTAAAATTAATGTTAAATAACAAGTTAAAAAATGTTAAAACAAAGTGCAAAATATACAGGAAAGACACAAACTTATTCGATTACATTCAAGTGAAACTGTACATGTCAGTTCTAGTATCGTTTACCATCATATGCCATGTTGTTATACTATTTATTTGAAACACGTTTATGTAATGAATATTCATGAATCAAAACTAGTTGCCAAAAATTCTTGGAAAACTTAAATCAAGGTATTAGAAGGGGATGTATAAGTACCTCTGGTATTTCCAAGACAATAGTAAACGAAAATTTGTCAAAAGTGCCTTGAATTCTTGAGTTTATCTTCTTTTTTTTTTGCCTGCAAATGTTCAAGGTATTAATTTTCATTTCCGGTCCAATAAATGTTTGGCATTTTCTATATTCGTTCTTTTTTAAATAATTTGCTTCTCAGTACGAAAACTTATTGAACCACCATTTGGTAATATTCTATCAATGAAACTAAAATCGAATGTAATATCAAAGCTCTAATATATTTCTATAATATTTCCTGCATTCCTTGTAAGACTTCCTTTTTTCTGTTTCTGTTTGTTTTACTAGAAATCCCAAGTATTTGCTTTTTCCAAAATTTTCAAGAATTATCATAGTTGAAACCATAATTCAGTTTTATGCTTTGGAGAGTTCCTTGACTTAATGTTGATTTACATTACAATCATATCACATGATAACCCAGTCAGAGAAACCTTAAGAGGTTGAAAAAGCTACCCCACGTAATTTTCCTTCCACCACCCGTTACAGTAGGTGAAGCTAAACACTGACAAAACGACTGAGAAAGGTTGTAAAACATCATTGGTTACCAGTGCCATTTGCAGAGGGGGAGGGGATGGGGGAAAAATTGGTCCCCACCGGCCACCTCCATAATCAGTTGGTGGAAACATTCAGTCAGTGAATTTATTCATTAAGTCTGACCACTCTAATAGGCTCAGGTGGGTCCTTTTATACATGGTCCGTTATATCCTCCCTGATCAGTTTCTGCTACTGAAATTAATGAAAAAACCAAGACAATCTGCAGATAGAACTTTCTGAAAGTTATCACTAGGTGAAAGCTTGGAGTGGCGGCTAAAGTGCATGTCCATTATTAGGTTCCCGGTTGTAAAGTTCTACCAGAACCAGATATTGGTGACCTATTCAAAATAGCTGCTTGCTGTCTTATTGAGCCGCGGAGTCATTTCATGGATTGGATGGTTGTGGTTTGCGAATTTGGTAATGTGGTTGGTATCTGTACTTTTAATGGATTTGAAACAACATGTTTTCACCATGGTTACACTGCATTGATGATAAATTGGGTGCTTTCCCATGCACCTCACTCAGTATTTGAGAAAGTGATCGAATGCTGAGGTAAACTCTCGGCATCCATCTGATAAGTGGTAGTCCTTGTCGCAGGAATGGGTCGTTGCCTGCTTCATTCTCTGAACACTCTTCAAAAAGAAAAGCCTTGAAACCCTTGGGAGGCATTAAACTGATCGAGCTAAGGATGGACTGGACTGAACTAAGCCTTCCGATACCATGTACTTCCAATTCTTCTCTCCTGTGTTGCGGCCTGCGGATTGGATAAAAACATTTATAGTAGCCTGCAAGATCAGTTTCATGCCCAGCCCTGGTTTTAGTTTTTAGCCTAACGACGCCCTTTAGCCTGAGGTCCATTACACCACTACATGAGCACTAATATATATTGGTCAGTATCTTGAGTTGTTGTCAGAACAGATGCCATACTTGCCGCATGCAAATTCCAAAACAAGTGAAGCAAAAAGAAGTGTTGCTTGATAGTACCATAATTCAAAACTCCCTGTCCAGTTAGTATGACACCATGGAAACTTTTCAGAGCAAGAATTGTCATAAAATTATGAAACAATTATTTATGAGATTTCTTCCGTGTTCACGTAACTATGATAGTTTAGTTACTACTATTACTACTTTACTACTTACTATTACTTTCCTTGCTTTCAAAATGCATATAAACACCTCTACTAGAAATATAATCCTTATCAAAATTTATGCCTGCCCACATCGCCCCCCCCCCCTTCTAATTTAGTTTAATCATAGCTGTTCAACAGAGTAATTTCACCATCCTACCAAACAACAAGGCCCCAGTATTAGCTCATCCCAACTCATCCCTGGCAAACAAATCCCTTCTACCCTGGAAACATATGACCACATGTCAACAAATGTGAAGCCGAAGTCAGAACACAGACTATGCAAGAAACCATTCAAAGTTATACCATCTTATGTGATTGAACCTTGTTGTCAAATCTTCGCAATAGACTACAGATGACAACTTTAGCACGAGTTGATACTAGGCGACACAACAATCGTGATACCTTGTCCGAATTATGTCGAGTGACTCCTTCTGCACATTATTGGTACCTACTGTACCTGGACCACAACCACCTCCTAATTTGACACAATTTTGTTTACCCTTTCACTGACATTCTGGATTTTGGCACCTGGCAAACAAACCCTGACCTTTTTTTTAGCTTTATCCACTATATTTCTAATTCAAACACCTGAACATGCCCGGCCGTTTCACCAACCGACTTAACAACTCCGCGTTGTTAGTTGTACAAACTTGACCGTAATGACTTTCTGAGATATGTAACATCATGATATCAAAATAACTTTCGTATATTAAGCACTGCAGCTTAAAGGGTGTGAAGACTCGCGCAAAAAGAAACGTCTAATGCCGGTAATTTGACCTAGTTTCGAATGAGGTGTAACAGAAGTGTTATAAACACCACGTACCATCGATCCTAGAAAATACACACAGCTTGCTAC
>KN887004.1:6961-22189 GCA_000934455.1 Apostichopus parvimensis
GGAGAGATGTGTAGGTTTGGTGAATAGAACAGTAATATGTACACTGTAGGAGAGATGTGTAGGTTTGGTGAATAGAACAGTAATATGTACACTGTGTAGGTAAAAGAGATGTGTAGATTGTATGAATATCAGATCTAGCTTTGAGCCTGCCAAGACAGAACTCCTGTTTGGGTGGATCATACATTGCTGTAGATCCTTAACAATATTTTTGTTCAATTATTTCATTATCTGTGATGGAGGATAATTTCAGTTTATCATTTTACCTTAGAATTGGGGGTATATTAACTGTAGTTACAATGCAATCTGAACTTGATGTAACTAGTACATCTATCTCATGACCTGCAAAACTGATTTTGGTCGTCCAAAGAGATTTTTTAGTCTCTGACGACTGTACGATCATTGAAAATTTGCCCTGACATTATACGGCTGAAACACTTGCTATGAAGATTGACCGTACAGTATTACACATGTACAACACCCATGCATAGATTAAAATTATATTGTTTACATTACTTTAAAAACAATTCCAGAAAAATCGGAAATTGTATTCAATATTAATATATTGAAACTATAAAATATTTCTGATTACAAATAATTGAATGGTAATAAATAAATGCATGTAGTTAATTCTAATTAATTAAATCAGAATCATTAAATCATCTAATTAAATCATATCAAAAGTAAAACAATATTGTACTGTACACCTAAAAAAACAGGAAAAAAAAGAGCAGTGCAGATTTCACAAGGTTTTTTATCAGGATCTTCTATCAATTGCTAATTTACAGAGTACATCCAGACCTAACTAAAGTACCTGTAGTAGTGTGTACATACATGTATACTTATCTAACAACCATTCATCACATTATCCCACATACCTGTACTTGTGAGTTCAAATGCACTTTAAAATTAGCACTTCACCTGACTCATACCTTAACATCAGAACGTTCTCGATAGAGCTCCCAAAATTCCTCATTCACTTCCTGTTTTATCTTTATAATTTGCGTTCAATCCACTGTATCTTAAACAGTATCATTTTTCAGGCTTTTTTGTTTCTTTTTCATTTACACATAATTTTGTTGTATAAAAGCCAAGTGTTGTTTACATACTTTTGTAGAACTGTTGTAATAATTCAATGTTATAATTTGTATTAATATTACTGTATGTACATGTATATTTAAAGTACACAAATATACTATAAATACAAAATATAGTCTCTTTCATGGTATATTGTAGTTTGAGTTAAAACCATCGTACAGACTGAAGCAAGCTTCTTTGGTTTGGAATTTCATTAGTTGTGTTAACACTGGTCAAGTATCTTACAAACTGTTGTTACTTTTGTAATATTTCAATGATATAATTTGTGTTTAAACCACATGTATGTAAAATTGTGTATTTTGTGTGGTATTTTGTTATTTGTGTTAAAATCATTGTATCTTATAGGATTTATCATGTAAAGCTTTTCAATACAGAGCTGGGGCTTTATATCATTTATAACAAAAGAAAATTGTTTTGTTTTGTTTTGCCCAGAGGGCATTTTTAGTCACAGTAAAGCTGACAAACAATTTCAGTAAATTGAGGTAAACACCTATTAAGTTCTCATAATAATAATATATCAGACTTATATAGCGCCAAATCAGTAGACAAAAGTCACAGGGTGTACATGATATTGTAGTTTATAAACTAGTGCTTTGCTCATTGAGAAACCGCTAAACATTTCCATACAATGTGTTAAGTAGAACTGTATAATATCTCCCAACATATTAACTCCTTACACAAGATATATTATTCCCTATTAAACTGTATTAATTATCTCCAGGCCTATAACATAGATTACTCCCTATATAATAATAATATCTCCCTGTACTAATACATTATCTCCCTATATTTTAGCATTTTCCCTTCCCTATATTGTATATTATCCATTAATACAGTACATTTATATTCACTAAGTGAAGATATAACACACAAGACATACAGATACAAGCTTCTCATCATATTATCTCTGCATTATCTCCCAAAGTAAACTGTACATTATCTCCCTGTATTGTATTATTTTTTCCTTCCCTATATTGTATATTATCCCCCAATACACATTTATATTCATTAAGTGAAGATATAACGCACAAGACATACAGACACAAACTTCTCATCATATTATCTCTGCATATTATCTCCCTAAGTACACTGTACATTATCTCCCTATATTGTATTATTTTTTCCTTCCCTATATTGTATATTATCCCCCAATACAGTACATTTTATATTCAGTGAAGATATGTCGTACAAGACATAGAGACACAAGCCTCCTCTCATCATTAATCTTCCTACAGCTCATTCCCGAGACAACCTAAATTTATGTTGAGATTTACAAACACACAGTTACAGCTCTCCACCTCTCCCTCTCTCTCTCTGTACATCACTGTTTATATTACAGTTACAAAGTCTACGCAAACTGGGCTGTTCACAGACAACAGCCAATGTAAATATTTAGCTGCCTCATCAGTGTAAATCTGATTCAAGTAATTCGTAAATGTCAAGAGGGATCCCGTTACTTGTACGTACAGCAGATTTGTTTGTTAAAGGGCTTAAAGGGAATCTATACTTGCCCTTTAGAAGCTTACAGGAGCAATTAAAAGGTCAAAAGAACTGCTCCCAGATTTATTGCAGTTTTCCTCGGACTCCTCCAAAAGGTGTGTTTCAAAAGATCAGAATAATTATTCAACTCAGAGGACATTCACTTGCAGCACTATTCACATGCATTCAACTAAAAGTCCTCTCAACTTACACGATTCAACTGTCCATGACTCTTGATGACAAATTCACTCACCACAAATGCCTATATATGTTGAGTAGAGTAGAGTATGACACATACAGTAATAATGTACTGTGATAACATTGCAACTAGGATAGGGCTTAGCCTGTTATATTAGGCCTAGTGTATAACAACCTCTAGTGCTCATATTCAGAGTTTAATATGTTGTTCTTTAGTCAATTCATAAAACTTAACTGTAAAAGGAAAAACAATAAGCTTCCCTTTTATCTGGTGAGTACAGTGTACAGCCCAACAATACAAAGGAAACCATGTCCTTAGTAAACCATGCGCTTGGAAACCATGTCCTTTGTAAACCAGGTCCTTTGTAAACCAGGTCCTTGGTAAACCATGTCCTTGGAAAAACATGTCCTTGTTATACCATGTCCTTTGTAAACCAGGTCCTTGGTGAACCATGTCCTTGGTAAACCATGTCCTTGGTAAACCATGTCCTTTGTAAACCATATCCTTGGTAAACCATGTCCTTTGTAAACCATGTCCTTGGTAAACCATATCCATGTTAAACCATGTCCTTGGTAAACCATGTCCTTGTTAAACCATGTCCTTGGTAAAACATGTCCATAGTAAACCATGTCCATGGTAAACCATGTCCTTGGTAAACCATGTCCTTGTTAAACCATGTCCTTGTCAAACCATGTCCTACCATGTCCTTGGTAAACCATGTTCTTGGTAAACACAGTAACTGTAATTGAACCTCTACTTTAAATTGTAACATTTTATGGAATTAACATAAATAATTTATAATTGATACAGTTTATGCAGAAACTGCTATTGATTCATGAATACAGCAGCCCCTTGGGGTCATCTCAAGTCCTCTCCCATCCAGTCGTAGATTTAAGCCCAGGCCTGACGAGAGATGGGGACAGAGAGGGATGTGTGCGAGATGTGTCCAGGACTGATGTGAGGGGTCAGGGGACTATAGCCCTGGGTCAATGAGGGGGCCCTGAAGAAGTAATTAAGAGGCAGTAGGTGAGTATGGGTGGGCAATGGTTAAAGGATCTTACCTGCTGCTCATCATAAAGTTCATGGATATTGTCATCTCCTAGATTCTGGTAACCGTCTTTATGCCCAAAGGCTGCACCACTGTCTGTTTTGCTATTGGCATTATTGTCCTCACTGAGGCCGTAGCGGCCCCAATCTATCTGCTTTTGTGCTGGTTTCTCATCTTCGTGAGATCCCAGTAGCCCATCATTGTCAGCCATCTTGGTAATGGTGAAAACCTTTTTCACTTTTTTTAATTTTGTAGTAAAATATCACTGTTTCCTCTCAAAAATGTCATTCTTCAACTTATTCCATATCAATAATATTCTGAAATGGTGAGGAAGACAAATACAACATAATTTGAGAAAAAATGTGTGCCTGTTAAAGAACACAGGGTATATTATCCGTCATTAAATACCAAGATGCCACGCAAAATATCAATATTTTGAAATTTAGGTGAAAAAATAAGAATTTGAGTGCAAACACTAGGAAAACCACTGTACAGTGTATGGTTGATTGATAATATATATATATATATATAAATATCTATATCTATATCTCTATACAAAGAATTGAAAAATGGACACATTGATAAATAATTAAATATAAAAAGCTATACAGGCATATATTAGTAACTGTACTCACAAAGAACAATTTAGTATTTCAGTTATTTACAGGGAAGATATTCATGAATCTAAAAATAGCCAAACAAGATGCCAAAAGGTTTGATATGGGTACATATGTATTCACACATTTCATCTGGTCAATAGAGTACCCCAGAACGACAGTCTGCAAACTACGGTGGCGTGACGTAAAAGCAGTTTGCAGTTTTGGTGGGTCGCAGGGCTTTTCTTTCCGTTAGAAGATTCAACTGTACAGATTTGTGCAGATTTCAGCTTGCCGCTATCCATCTGGTTAATTCTTAACATCAACCCCATAGTCCAAGCTAATTATCAAGCATTCTGAGCATTGAATCTTACAGATGAAGGAGTGGGGAGGGGGGGGGAGGAGGGGTAGGTGATGGGACCTTGTCTTCCTGGGTCATGAGGCCTAACATTTTCAGACTGAGCACTGTCCACAAGTGTTTCCTTTTCACAATTAGACAAGTGAACAATTGCTAGCAAGAGACATTTCCTTTGATCATATAGTTAATATTGCCATAGTGACAGGTTTTTTCTTATAACTGGAAAAAGGCCTAGGGTAAATAGAAACCACAAAAACAGTGTGGATGAAAATTGTAAGACTTATCCGTCTCATTTACATTGCACAAATTTCTATGGGTACCCTCCCTTGTCATTACACAATTACACTACACTATGATCCATCAAGCTATTTATGAATAGTTTACCAGGATAAACCCAATTGTCGGCTGAATAGGCATCTAGCATGCTTGCTTATTCACGCGATCAGTCTGTGAACTGAGAGACTCATCAGGTCAGAGTGAAATAAATTTGTGTCTATGCATCCCATTTAGGCTACACAGTCAAATCATGCTAAGTGTTCTGATGCATTACATTATCTTAGTGTTGTGTAATTGTTTAAAAGACCAAGAAGTGTGCCCCAAAATTTTTAATATATTTCGTCAAATATAACATATATATATTTAGGAAGTTTGCCCGGAAGTCATACAAGCCGACTCCAGTGTAAAGGACTATGCGGTCCACCCAATAACCAAAATTTAGAAGTGAAAAGGTGCCTTCTGAGGAATACTTAGGCAATAAATTAGTTTAGTACTTGGGTTACATGCAAGGTTGGGCTAATAACTACTTTAACTATTTAATTATTTAATGTTAGAAGAGGTGGGGTTACTATTTAATGTTAGAAGAGGTGGGGTGATATAGGGAAGAGTGTTGAAAAGGCAAATGTATACATCTCACCCCAATATGTCGGCTAAACAAGCGTCAGGGATATTATACTTATGATCAGGTAAATAAGCACCAATGAATCTCTTTGTCAACCGAAGATTGGGTAAATAAGCTTCATTATTACTGAAGCGACGATCGGGTGAATAGCTCTCACATTATAAACATAGTAACACCAACAGTACTAACAGGCCTAGTCTAGGTCCAGGCCTAGTAACTGTTCTAAGCCTAAAGTTATGCTTAGCCCAGGCCAAAGCCTTACTCTGTTGACACTGAAAGCAGTGACTGATGGTACAGTAAAATTCGGTTATTTTCGTGATACAGGTATTTGAACAATTAAGAAAGAGGACGGGTTTAAAAGTACGAGCATGGAATAGAGTAACTACGTTCTCATATCAAGGTATACTCACGTCAGAGAAAGGCTTCACGCTCTTAAATTATTTATCACTTGTCCGGCGGGTTTTCTCTTTGCCTTCTCAATACTATATTGCACAGAGGTGCCTGCTAGCAGACTATACCAAGCACACAATATGTTATTATTACTGACAGTATTGTGTACTGCTTGCTGTGCGATGATCTAAAAATAGTTTAGGAGAAGAGGGCAGCAATCATTTTCTTACTCATGCATTAATTTGTGAACCTTGGTGTGCGTCGTGAGATATTCCAAGTTTCACACATAGGCTATAGGTTAAATCCAAATTTTCCGACCGAAAAACTTGGAATTTTCTCTCAAATGGAAACAAATTGTAAGAAAATAATTGAACAAGGGAGCTTTGTGACTCAAGTCATATATTTATACTCGCTTTGTTTCTTTAATGATGAATTTATCAAACGGTGTAATTTAAGTATAAACTCCTTTTAGATTTAGTCATAATTGTATGTGTATGAAGGGACAGATGGAAACACGGAGGCCTAGGAAAATGCGAAAACTTCAGTTTGACATTTTAAAGATTGAATGTGAGAACTGAAAAATAGCATAATTTAAAAAAAAAATTTATTTGTTATTTTGTAGGCAATGCAAAGTTACAAGAAGTACAGAGAAAATTCTTATAAATTAGTACTGTTGGATATTCGTAATAAGAGCTTAATATTGGTTCCGGGTAGTTTTACATGTAAAGGATTATACTTAAGTTATAGAGGGAATTCCAAGATATTTCCCTCACACTCAATATACAGTAAGTTTCGTATGTCCATATATGCCTATATAGTCACATGGGACTGTATATCAGAACTGTTACCACGGTTACAATTCATTAATTGAGAGTTCGATAAATGTTGCCTAATTACCAAACTTTTATCAAACCTTTAGTGTCCAATTCTTTGTACTACCTTTTGTATAAATATTCAAATGTAAAGAATTGCAATGTTGACATTTGTTTGCTCTTTGGTCTAATTAATTTATATTTTCTTATATATTCCTGAATTTTGCAATTATTGCAATGGTAATGGTGTGGCCCCTGGCACTCTCATCACTCTCATTTTTACTATCGATTTTTTTTTTTTCCCCATTTACTTTACTTTACTGCACTTATTTCTTTCTATTTATTTGTTACAAAAGCAAAGACAAATAATCGAAATATGAATCCTAAATTTGTTCTGTTCTGCCTCAAACGTGAGAAACGTTAGTATTTGGGTACTATTGGTAGGAGGTACCATGCATCAGACGTCCATGAAATACGCTCAAACTATATTTGAAAAGATGAAGAATGTTGTCAACTTGTCAGCATGTGATACATAACTCGATACTGCCGGTAGTGAAATACCGCTGGCTTTAACCGACAGGCTATCATTATGATCGCCTATAGCAGAAAGGATTACTTTGTTACAACACAGTAAATTTTTCATTGCAGCCAGGGGCGTAGTAACGGGGGAGGGGGGCATGCGCCCCCTTGTCACAGGCCCCCAACTCCATAAAGAATATAATAACAATCTCAATATAATGGATAACTTTTGCAATGTAAAATGAAGTAAAACATTTCTAAAATGTCTTTCAAACATGTTATATTTCGGCGCGCGTTGCACGCACCCATTGTAGATTGTTTTTTAGTTGTTTTGTTATTACTTCCTGAGTGTAATTGTTGTTCCAAACCAACGTGCAATCCCTACCTACATCATCATTAACCCTTACCTACATCATCCATCCTCCCCACCAGCAAGCCCCCTGCATCATCAAATCGACCGGCCGTTAGTACGAGTTAGGTTATTATAAAAACAATATGGTAAAATGATGACTTTTGTGGTCTGTGTAGTGCCCATGCCATTTGAAGATAGTTAAATACTTCAAATTAATGCTCACAATTTTGCTTCCAAACTGTTGTGCCGCTTGTCTTGCATTTCCTTTGCTCTTTAAATTGCCATTTATTGTCTGTCCCCCCCCCCCCCCCCCGCCAAAAAAAAAGTTCCAATTTACCTGCAGGAGCCTGCAGGAAGTTCATTCTAACAACACAATGTTGTGATTACCCCAGAGCTTCCCGGGGTTACGCCCCTGGTCCCCCATTGGGCCGCCTAGGCTGGATCCCACCTGGCCCCTCACAATTGGCACCGTTGGGTCCTTCCCAACCTTAACCCCCCCCCCGCGAGGATACCCCCAGAATGACCTTCCAACCTGAGCCCCCAATGGATATCCCCACCACCCCAGATTGAAAGTCTAGCCCCAGGCTGATTGCAGTATAAGCTTTAACTAAACCAGCTTCGTAGGCTACATAGCGGTAGTGAATATTACAAGCTCATACACTTGGTTCACGGTGTAATTCGCTGATATACTTGGGTGATTTTTGTCCCACTGTAACGCCCATACTTTGAAACTCGCCACGACTCAGCGTTGTTTCTGGTTCGTTAGTATTGGGGTCCAACGCTCAGGATCCCTAAAGGACTGGAAAATATATTAATTATGCTGTAAATAGATACAAATTATATTAATTACGTAATATTTAACATGTCGTAATTGGCGATGTCAGGCAAGAATTGCGAATCGCCGGGCAAAAAATCCTATTGTTTTTGGTAGAGGTACAGATTCTGTGTAAAAATCATTTATACGTAAATAGGTTGCTCACGCAGCAGTTTTAGTGTAAATCTTTCTTAAGTTATGTTATTAGTATATTTAATATTCCTTTTTTACATCATAATAACCTTTTGATCAATGTTTTCTGTATACATGTTACTTTGATAATTTATTTATGCTTAAAACAGTTGCAAGAGAAGCAATATAAGATTTTAACTAACACTTTTTACAGCCACGCCTTTCCTGTGTGTCATATTGGACTGTTCCATTATCAGGATTAGGGTTCACCGTGAGTTCGTCGTATACATTATGTTAATTGCGGTATAGTATATATATTGTACTGTGAAATCCATAAACAACCAGCTTGAAAGGTTTTTTTTTTTGCTGGTTACGCAACCAACCGTGCTATTAAAGAGTGATGTCGATCGTAACAAAAGTCATTATGCACAATATTCACGGCAGTAAAAGCAGTGTGGTTTCACCGCAAAAGCATAAATTTACAATCTCTCTCAGAAAATACTAGAGTGGAATAGATAATCGTACATTGTCTGTTTCATGAATAGGCAAATGGTGGTCAATTAAAAAAATAACGGGGTGGCCCAACTGGTAACATCAGAGGCGTAAGAGAGCCTGCTGATGAGGTTAAGGGCTTGGGGGGGGGGGTAATGACGTTGTTATCTGCAACTATGTTGCGAACTGTTTGATGGAAGATTTTTTTCATGTATTACTGACTATTCACTGCTGGCTACGTCTTGCATTTAAATGGGTAGTGGTCAGAAGCAAGTATTTTTAAATCGATGGTATAACATTCCTTTTTATATTTTTAAGTACACCAAATAATTATGTGTGATCGAATTCTGTAAACGTAGGATCTGTCTCCGGTGGTCCATTCTATAAAAATCATTCCTGCTTGCTCCAGTTGACTTACCTCAGTGGCCAGCTGTCTGTTCTTACTACAAATCGTTAATGTCTCATACTCTCAGTGAAACTAACTTGGTTTGATTGGATAGTCTTGGAATGCATATTTGTCAAGCCTGGGTTTTGTGTCGTCTGTGTGTTGGGTCGGGGGTGGGGGGAGGTGGAGGCTGGGTGGGTAACAGCTTGATTACATCGGACCAACGTTGATCCGATTACATGGTACCAACGCTTGCCAGCGTTAGTCGATCATTAGCCAACATTGTGTGCTATCTGGGATGGGCTCATACCGTTGAAGTGAGTATGTTACTTCCACGCTAGAATGTAAGTAGATCGATCATGGGTTACAGCGCTAGCTCCATCCTCAGCATACTAAAAGCCCACCCACATTGGTTTAACCACGCCTCTATCTCCAGTCTCACCACACTCATTATGTCACTCAAAGGCTTCCCCGCCTTTTTATGTAAAACTTCACCTCTCGCGCTCACTTCAAGCAGTGGCAGACTGCAACTGTTCAACGCACAACTAGCTAGCCAAATAACGGGGCGCGGCTTATCACAATGGCTTAACATATTTCAGTATCATTAAATACACTGAGCTGGAGCTGTGCAAAGCTGTACCACGTACCCCTGATGGGTAGATCTCGTGTAACAAGAATAACTCACCTAATTGCTATTATGGCGTTCAATAATAGTGTCCCCAACTCAATAATATTCTGATATTTTGTGTTATAGATATTGAGCTACATGCTCAGTGAAAATACTTAGTCCTTCAGACTCACAATTTTAATCTGGGTAAGAATTTTGTCTTCCTAAAAGTTTGGTTTAAATTTTCTTGTGTTCGACTTTCTAAATTGGTATAGCCTTCTCGATGTAGGCCTAATGCTACTGTGGAGTGTAGACTAGGCCTAGCATAACTGTGGGTAGGTCTAGTTGCACGATATTTCGTCCTCCTGTACAGTGAAGACCAGGCATGTCAAGAGTTGCGTGTATTTAGCAATTAAGCATAACATATTATCTGTTAAATGGTCTTAAGCGGAAGCCTCAACTTTTGCGTGCTAAAACTTAGTTTCAAAACTAGGTTTTTTTGAAGGGTAGTTATACTCTTAAATTATTATTACACGTAAATTATTTACATAGCCTAGGCTAGGCCTAACTTAGGCTTGGCCTATAACTTTATAAAGGGGTGTTCAATTCGACAATATTACTGTCTCAGTGTGGCAGAATGCTTTAAGGCTGACAGTAAAATGCCTTTGAAGCTTGAGCATGAATGACCATTGAGTGACTTTCTAACATGTTTGAGAGCAATATACTGATGACCATTAAAAGGAATCTGTACAACATTAGCAGTTTCAAATCCACATTCCAGCCAAGGAGATCTTCCTGAAATGACATTGGACTAGGCCTACTTGAGGTAAATTGATTTGGTTATGCTTATCTTGCAGTTTCCAAAATTTAGCCAAACACTAACCAGCTTTGTACATGTATTAACAGTGACGGTAATCGTACTGCCTAATGTTAATTTTATTCAACATTAAAGTAATCATATATATATGTTTTCACACTATTTCACAGAAGGAATGCACCCAGTTCCTTTAAACTATCATGACTGAATCAAGTGGTTTGGAAGAAACCGATCCATTTGCCAAGTTGAAACTTGCTTCATTCTTGCCTCTAGAGAAGTTGGAAGGACGATCAAAGTGTTCTGCATGCGAGGCATCTCGCAAGTTCTTCTGTTACACCTGTTACCTGCCTGTGGATAAACTAATTGGGAGAATACCTGCTGTAGAGGTAAGAGATGAAATGAGAGATATCTGAGTTATTTATGTGAAAGGGTGTGAAGACTCGCGCAAAAAGAATCGTCTAATGCCGGTAATCTGACCTAGTTTCGAATGAGGTGTAACAGAAGTGTGAGACACCACCATTGATCCCAGAAAAAAACACACACAGCTTGCTACCATCGGTAATTAGACACTAGTGTACAGTCAGTACATAAAGCTGCGGTCAATACCCACAGCACAGTGTACAAACGGTACAGCGATGGACATCTCAGGTTCAGGTTCAGCTAAAGATAACAAGGTATCACGTTTCATTTACTGTCTGCATTTTGTAGCGACAAGCAGAAAGCTACACTTGCAAGCAACAGAAAGTTAACTTTTTCGGCACGCGGTTTGGAACAGTCTTCAATGCCTTTAATAGTGACTGAATGACCTTCCCAGTTTATATATATATATACTGTGGATTTCACTTTCACGACCATGGATACATTGTTGTCTGTTTGCTATTTGATTTGATTTGATTTATTTCACACCAAAATAAAATAGACAAATACAAGACAACATGGCGTAGGGATAACACAGAAAAGTCTGTCTGGGAGACCTTTTTGCAATGTGGTCCCTGAATAAATATGATAAATATTTGGTACTGTGTGTTACTGAACCAATAATATTACAAAGTATCACTTGTGGGTCTCTTATGTAGTTGTAGGACGATCTATCGTTTAATATAATTTATAGGTTTGGGCAACTCTCTAGGTACTTGACCAATTATTGATCACAACACAGTTCCATATGTTTTTGATTGAAGATTGATTTCACTACCCTTTAAAGTAATTCTCTTGAAATATATTTGAGGAGTAGTTTAGTTAGTGGCATTTCACTTAAGTAGCTAATCAAGTTTGTTTATTAACTTTCCGTCCAAAAGTAAAACAACTTTGTATATAAATTGAATCTTTTCAAATGGTCAGGTTCACATCGAATGCCATTCAAACCTGACACTTGCTGCAAAATTTCATGCATATATAGCAGTTATAAAGGAGTGCCAGTGAAATTTGAAGAGTGAAGCTTTTCATAAAAATTTGAGATGATCTTGTCTTTGTGATTACAGATTCCATTTCAGCTTGATGTGATAAAGCATCCACTGGAAGTCGATGGTAAGAGTACGGCAGTCCATGCTGCTGTGTTAGCACCGAAGCAAGTCCAACTTTATACTTACCCTTGCATACCCGAGTACAAGGATCCAAGTAAGGTAAGTCCAACTGTCTGTGTACCCGTTCCTTTCCAGATTCTGAGCGTCTGAGCAAGATACAATCCCGACACAACTGTCAATGTTAACCAGTTAACTAGTTAAACTAGTTAACTAGAATATAATTTTTTGACATTTTTCTAAATGATAGACTGGCAATTAAGTTGTTTCTTTGAAAGACCACGGTTGTTTCGAGGAGAAAAAAAAAGAAATGAAACCTGTTACAAGCAGCTCTTTTGTGTTTTTTAAAAATTTTGTTAAACAAGTCAACTGTATTGAATGTGTTCTCTCAATGATCCTGGTCCTTCCTCAGGTGCTGCTAGTATACCCTTCTGAAAGTGCCAAAACTATCGCTGAAATCTTGGATGAAGAGGAACGGACAAAAGCAGGTTTAGACTCGGTCTCAGAGGAAGCGACACCTCCGGCTTGTAAGAAGACAAAGAAAGATCGGAGACAAACAGCCATTCCATTTGAAAGAATCATCTTTATTGATAGCACTTGGAGCCAAAGCAAGAAAATCTTTAACGATGAGAGATTGAGAGGTAAACCCGGAGTGGGTAAGGAGGGGGTGTACAGCTGTGGTGTAATCTGGCATTGGTCAACCCAGAGTGGGTAAGGAGGGGGGGGGACAGCTGTGGTGTTATCTGGCATTGGTAAACCCAGAGTGGGTAAGGAGGGGGTGTACAGCTGTGGTGTTATCTGGCATTGGTACACCCGGAGTGGGTACGAAGTGGGTGTACAGCTGTGGTGTTATCTGGCTTTGCTTGTCCCAGCATTTCCTTATTTCTTCTCAAATTTACCGATACACAGCCATTATGATTATCTGTTTCCCCTGGCTTCTTTGGTGTCCCTTCTCCTCCATTGTACAATTTCAATCACTAAATCATAAGATTATTGCAAGGAACAGAGTCTGATAGTTTTTCTTCTGAACTTTTAAGTTTATGAAAATGAAAAATGAATTTTTTTTGTGCTCTTCTCTTCAGACCTGCCATGTGTCATACTTGCCGAGCAGAAAACGTTCTTCTGGAGATCGCAGGACAAGGAAGATAATTACCTAGCGACCATAGAAGCTATCTATTACTTTCTGGTGGAGCTATTCAATTTGACCTCTGACCTTCAGTATGCTGGTCAATATGACAACCTGATGTATTTTTTTGTTTATATGTATAGAATGGTTCAAAAACAAAAGAAGAATTACATCAAAATACACAAAAAGAAGAAACAAAAGAAAACTGCCACTCATGAAGCTGGTGTCAGTTGAAGATTAAGGTTGAATTACGTTCAGGAAAATGTTACAAATGTCTCCAGGGAGCAAGGACTGGTCATTACAGAGAACATGGGTCCGGCTAAAAATGTCACAATTTTAGCGACGCGTCAGTGACTGAACTGGCTTATAGTCAGCCCAATCATAACAGCCGCGGATGTGGCAGTGACAGGCATGAGCTTTTTCCGCGAATTCGCGGAATATCCGCGATTTCTTGTTTACCTCGGGGACAAAAATTATTATCCTAACACACTGTAGCATACGCAAACTGGAGCCTATACCGCAATTTTGGCAAAGTTCTGTGATTTTTTTTTTAACCCCAGGCTCATCCCTGCAGAGAGGAAAAAGGTGGTGGCATTTGAAAGCAATGAGGCTCAGCAATCTGGATGTTCTGGGTTTGATACCCGGCCGGGTTATAGTAATGTGGGTTTTTCATCCAAGAGCAATCTACGGTTTTCCCATCTGAAATGAATTTCTAATTGATAAAATGACAAATTTGAATTAAAATGTTGAATAGGGAGCCACCTGATGTGTTAGTTGTAATCCATTAGCCCTTGCGGGTTTCTCATTTGGGGTCGCTTAACCGTCGTAAAAATAACTGATGATGATTATTATTATGCTCAGTGTCTACTGGCAACAAACAGAAAAGTGCCTTTTTTGTTTTCTACGGTCAGCAAGTGGCTAACTTCACCGACAATTTGTAGGCCTGATGGGTGAGCAAAAGGAAACAGAACCATTTAATTTTTTTGCTTTAGCATGTGTTAAAGGGTTCATAAAGTGGACTTGGCCAATTCCCTTGATGCTGGCTGAGACTGGGGGTTATAAGATATGATACAATGGCCAAAATGTTTTTGTTTATTCCAGCATTAATTTCAAACCATTTATTAATTTAGAAAGGAAAGAATTTTGTAAGCCATTAACATTTTGAAACAAAAGGCTGAAAATCTATGCAGTTTGCCAACTCTCTCTCACCTCGTGGTCTCATTAAAGTCTCACTCTGGGATATCCAAATCTCACATTCAAAACTGTCATAACTTGTTCTTCCTGGTTGGGACATGAGTGTATAATTGGATGAACAGTATTTCGTATATAAGTGAAAACAAACTTGCTGTATGTATGTATGTGTGTGTGTGTGTGTTGGTGTGTATGTGCGTTTGTTTTTCTATCTGACCAAGGACTTGAACAAAAGAATTTCAGGTCCTCGGTTGTAATTTCTAAAGAATCACCACGTCCTCGGAAGAATTCTATTGTATGGGGTATTGTTAAGGTTAGGGTACGTGGATTTGAACAATGGAAAATACAATGGGGTCCTCGGTTGGAATGAAATACAAACATGTGTGTGTGTGTGTGTG